>JAJHUQ010000058.1:325000-327500 GCA_035773235.1 Eospalax fontanierii | reverse complement strand
CCCTAACCGTAACCTTAACCTAACCCTAACCCTAACCCAAACGCTAACCCTAACCCTAATCCTAACAATAACCCTAACCCTAACCCTAACCCGAACCAAAACCTAACCCTAACCCAATCCCAAACCCTAACCCTAACCCTAACATTAACCCTAACCCTAACCTAAAACCTAACTCTAAACTTAACCCTAACCCAAACCCTAACCCTAACCCTAACCCTAATCCAAATCCTAACCCTAACCCTAACCCTCTCCCTAACCCTAACCAAAAACAAATCCTAACCCTAACCCTAACCCTAACCCTAACTCAAACCCAAACACTAACCCTAACCTTACCCCAAACCATAACTATATCCATAAACCTGACCCTAACCCTAACCCAAACCCAAACCCTAACCCTAACACTAACCCTAACGCTAAGCCAAACCCTAAAACTTAACCTAACCCTAACCCTAACCCTAACCCAAACCCTCACCCTAAGGCTCACCCCAGACCTAAAGCTAACCCAAACCCTAAACCTAACCCAAACCTTAACCCAAACCCTAAAACTAACCCTAGCCCAAACCCTAAACCTAAACGTAACCCTAGCACAAACCCTAACCCTAACCCAAACCCAAACCCTAACCCTAACCCTAACCCAAACTCTAACCGTAAGCCTAACCCTAAAACTAACCCTAACCCTAAACCTAACACTAACCCAAACACTAACCCTAACCCTAACCCTAACCCTAACCCAAACATTAAACCTAAACCTAACCATAACCCAAACCCTAACCCAAGCCCTAACCCTAAACCTAACCCTAACACAAACCCTAACCCTAACCCTAACAAAACCCAAACCCTAACCCTAACCTTAAACCTAACCCTAACCCAAACCCTAACTGTAACCCTAACCCTTACCTTAACCTTAACCCTAACCCTAATGCCAATCCAAACCCTAACCATAACCCTAACAAAAACCCTATCCCTAACCAAACCAAAACCTACCCTTACACTAACCCTAACCCCAACCATAATCCTAAACCAAACCCAAACACTAACCCTAACCCTAACCCAAACCCTAACCATTAACTAAACTTAACCCTAACTCAAACGCTAACCCTAACCCTAACCCTAACCCTAACCCTAAGCCAAACCCTAAAACTTACCCTAACCCTAACCCAAATCGTCACCCTAAGGCTCACCCCAGACCTAAAGCTAACCCAAACCCTAAACCTAACCCTAACCCAAACCCTAAACCTAACCCTAGCCCAAACCCTAAACCTAAACCTAACCCTAGCACAAACCCTAACCCTAACCCTAACCCTAACCCAAACCCAAACCCTAACCCTAACGCTAACCCTAACCCAAACCATATTCGTAACCCTAAACCTAACCCAAACACTAACCAAAACCCTAACCCTAACCCGAACCAAAACTTAACCCTAACCCAATCCCAAACCCTAACCCTAACCCTAACACTAACCGTAACCCACACCCTAAACCTAACCCTAACCTTAACCCAAACATTAACCCTGACCCTATCCCTAACCTAAACCTTAAATCTAAACTTAACCCTAACTCAAACCTAACCCTAACCCTAATCCTAATCCAAACCCTAACCCTAACCCTAACCCTCACTCTAACCCTAACCCAAAACAAATCCTAACCCTATCCCAAAACCTAACCCTAACTCAAACCCAAACACTGACCCTAACCTTACCCCAAACCATAACTATATCCATAAACCTGACCCTAACCCTATCCCAAACCCAAACACTAACCTTAACACTAACCCTAAACCTAAGCCAAACCCTAAAACTTACCCTAACCCTAACCATAATCATAACCCAAACCATCACCCAAAGGCTCACCCCAAACCTAAACCGAACCCAAACCCTAAACCTAACCCAAACCCTAACCCTAACCCTAAACCTAAACCTAAACCTAACCCTAACCCAAATCCAAAACGAAAACCAAACCCTAACCCTAATCCTAACCCTAACCCAAACCCAAACCCTAACCCTAACCCTAAAACAAACCCTAACCCTAACCCTAACCCTAACCCAAACATTAACCCAAACCCTAACCCTAACCCAAACCCTAACTCTAAACCTAAGCCTAACTCAAACCGTAATCCTAACACTAATCCTATCCCTTAACCTAAAACAAACCATAACCCTAACCCTAACTCTAACCCAAACCCTAACCCTAACCCTAACCCTAACACTAACACTAATTGTAACCCAAACCCTAACCGTGTCCCTAACCCTTACACTAACTGAAACATTAACCCTAAACCTAATCCAAACCCAAACCCTAACCCTAAACCTAACCCTAACCAAAACCATAACCCTAAACCTAACCCTAACCCAAACCCAAAACATAACCCTAACCCTAACCATAACCTTAACACAAACCCTAACCCTGACACTAATCTTAGCGCTAACCATAACCCAAACCCTTACCCTAACCCTAACCCTAATCCTAACCCTAACTCTAACCCTAAACCTAAGCCTAACCC
>JAJHUQ010000058.1:302500-305000 GCA_035773235.1 Eospalax fontanierii | reverse complement strand
TAACCCTAATCCTAACCCTAAATCTAACCCTAAACCTAAGCCTAACCCAAATCCTAAGCCTAGTCCTAACCCTAACTGTAACCCTAACGCAAACCCTAAACCTAAACCTAAGCGGAAACCTAACCCTAACTCAAACTCTACCCTTAATCCTAACCCTAACACTAACCCTAACACAAAACAAACCCTTACCGTAACCCTAACCCTAACCCCAAACCAAACCCTAACCCTAACCTTAACAATAACCGTAACACTAACACTAACCCAATCCCTAAACCTATACCAAACGTAACCGAAACCCAAATCCTAACCCTAACCCTAACCCTAACCAAAACCCAAACCCAAACCGTAACACTAACCCTAACCCAAACCGTAACTCTAATCATAACCTTAACCCTAACCCAAACCCTAACCCTAACCCTAACCCTAACCCAAACCCTAACCTAAACCATAACTCTATCCTTAACTTCACCCTTACCATAAACCTAACAGTAACCCAAGCATCACAGCCTAAACCTAACCCTAAACCTAACCCAAAACGTAACCGAAACCCTAACACTAAACCTAACTCTATCCCTAACGCTAATCCAAACCCTAACCCAAACCCTAACCCTAACCCTAACCCTAACCCTAAACCTAAAAGTAACCCTAACCCAAACGCAAATCCTAACCCTAACCCTAAACCTAAACCTAACCCAAACCCTAACCGTAACCCTAACCCTAACCCTAACGCTAACACAAACCCTAACCCTAAACCTAACCCAAACCCAAACCATAACCGTAACCCTCACCCAAACCATAACCCTAATCATAACCCTAACCCTAACCCAAACCCTAAACGTAACCCTAACCCTAACCCAAACGCTAACACAAACCCTAACCCTAACCCTAACCCTAACCCTAACCCTAACCCTAACTCTAACCCTAACACTAACCCAAACCCAAACCCTAACCCTAACCCTAACCCTAACCCAAACCCTAACCCTAACCCTAACCCTAACCCAAACCCTAAACCTAACACTAATCCTAACCCTAACCGTAACCCTTACCCTAACACTAAACCTAAACGTACCCCTTACCCAAACGGAAAGCCACACCCTAACCCTAACCCTAACCCTGACCCACACCCTAACCGTAACCCTAACCCTAACCCTAACGCTAACACAAACCCTAACCCTAACCCTAACCCTAACCCAAACCCTAACTCTAACCCTAACCCTAACCCAAACCCAAACCCTAACCCTAACCCTAACAATAACGCAAACCCTAACCCTAACCCTAAACATAACCCAAACCCAAACCCTAACCCTAAACCTAACACTTTCCCAAACCCTAACCATAACCAGAACCCAAACCATAACTCTATCCCTCAACCTATCCCTAACCCTAAACCTTACCCTAATCCAAACCAACACCCTAACCCTAACCCTAAACCTAAACCAAACCCAAGCCCTAACACTAACCTAAGCAAAAACTTAACCCTAAACCAAACGCGAAACCTAACCCTAACCCTAACCCTAACCCTAATCCTAACACTAACCCTTACCCAAACACTAACCTTATCGCAATCCCTCACACTAAACCTAAGCTAAACCCTAATACTAACCCTAAACCTAACCCTAACCCAAACCCAAACCCTAACCCTAACTATAATATTAAACCATCCTATACACGTACCCTAACCCTAACACTAAACCAAATACTAAACAAACCCCTAACCCTATAACTAAACCTTACCCTAACCCAAACATTAACCCTAAAACTAACCCTAACCCAAACCCTAACACTAAACCTAACCCTAACCCAAACCCTAACCCTAACCCTAAACCTAACCCAAACCCTAACCCTAACCCTAACCCAAACATTAACCCTAAACCTAACCCTAACCCAAACGCTAACCCTAAACCTAACCCTAGCCCAAAACCTAACCCTAACACAAACCCTTACCCTAACCCAAACCCAAACCCAAACCCTAAACCTAACCCTAACCCTAACCCAAACTCTAACCGTAACTCTAACCCTAACCCTAATCCTAACCCTAAACCTAACACTAACCCAAACCCTAACACTAACCCTAACCCTAACCCTAACCCTAACCCTAACCCAAACATTAAACCTAAACCTAACGCTAACCCAAACCCTAACACTAACCCTAACACAAACCCTAACCCTAACCCTAACCCTAACCCTAAGCCTAAGCCTAAATCTAACGCTAACACAAACCCTAACCCTAACCCTAACCCTAACCCTAACCCTAACCCTAACCCAAACTCAAACCCTAAACCTAATGCTAACCCTAAACCAAACCCTATCCCTAACCCTAACCTTTATCCAAACCCTAAATCTAACCCTAACCCTAACCCGAACCGAAACCTAAACCTAACCCAAACCATAACCCTAAACCTAACCGTAACCCTAACCCTAACCCTAACCCAAACAGTAACCCTAACCATAACCCTAAACCTACCCCTAACCCTAATTCTAACCCTAACCCTAACCATAA
>JAJHUQ010000058.1:290000-300000 GCA_035773235.1 Eospalax fontanierii | reverse complement strand
ACCAAACCCTATCCCTAACCCTAACCCTTATCCAAACCCTAAATCTAACCCTAACCCTAACCCGAACCAAAACCTAAACCTAACCCAAACCATAACGCTAAACCTAACCGTAACCCTAACCCTAACCCTAACCCAAACAGTAACCCTAACCATAACCCTAAACCTACCCCTAACCCTAATTCTAACCCTAACCCTAACCATAAACATTACCCATACCCTAATCCCAGGGTAGCCTTGAACTGATAATCGTCCTGCTTCATCCCCAAGAGTTGAGTTGTACCTTTTTAAGAGCAAAGATTAGATTCTGCAACAATGAAAAGGAAAATATTTTCCCTCATAGAGAACGATGCCCAAAGTAGTTTTCTGATTCAAATGTAGCTAATAGTCCTGAAGAATCCAATATGAATAATATGGTAATTTCTAAAAAGAATGAATTTGGTTATTTAGGTAAACACGTACAATCCTGGCAAGAGTTGCAGGACTGGGAAGCAACCTTGGCATGACTTGACCAGTGGAGGAGCACCTGCTCTGAAGCTGTGATAGACAGGCAGAGCTTTGCAAGTGAGTGCTGAGTGCTATTGGTCAGTCTCCTTTCATTGGTGTCTGATGTGGCCAGGAGTGCTGAGGTCACAGAATCTTGGACTAAGATTCTGGAACTCCAAGAGACAGTGACCTGGCAAAGCATTGTTTAGGGTGTTGCTAGGTGGCAAACCCTCTCAGATGAATTGCTGCAAAACACAGAGGTTTCTTGGTGGTAGGCTCTAGTGTTTGGGTGACCAGTTTGGAGAGATTTACTTGACTTTAGGTCAAAGTTCTAGTGTTTGACAAAAAGAAGCAGCCAGGAGACGATGGGAGGAGGAGGGGAGACGGTGGTGTGGCCTGCTAGCCCTGCACAGGGCCTCCACATACAGGACCTCTACTAAAACGCCTAACTCTACTAAACCTAACCCTAACCCTAACCCTAACCCTAACCCTAACCCTAACCCTAACCCTAACCCTAACCCTAACACTAACCTAACACTAACCCTATACCTAACCCTAACCGTAACCCAAACATTAACCCTAAACCTAAACCTAACCCAAACCCTTAACCTAAACCTAACCCTAACCCAAACCCTAACCCTAACCCTAACTCAAACCCTAACCTAACCCTAACACTAACCCTAACCCAAACCCAAACCCTAATCCTAACACTAACCCTAACCCTAACCATAACCCTCACCCTAACCCAAACGCAAACCCTAACCCTTACCTAACCCTAATCCAAACCCTAACCCTAAACCTAACCATAATCCTAACCCTAACGTTAAATCAAACACTAACCCTAATGCTAACCCTAACCCTAACCGTAACCCAAACCCTTACCCTAACACTAAACCTAAACCTAACCCTAACCCAAACCTAAAACATTACCCTAACCCTAACCATAACCTTAACACAAACCCTAACCCTGACACTAATCTTAGGCCTAACCATAACCCAAACCCTTACCCTAACCCTAACCCTAATCCTAACCCTAACTCTAACCCTAAACCTAAGCCTAACCCAAATCCTAAGCCTAGTCCTAACCCTAACTGTAACCCTAACGCAAACCCTAAACCTAACCCTAAGCGTAAACCTAACCCTAACTCAAACTCTACCCCTAATCCTAACCCTAACACTAACCCTAACACAAAACAAACCCTTACCCTAACCCTAACCCTAACCCCAAACCAAACCCTAACCCTAACCTTAACCCTAACCGTAACACTAACACTAACCCAAACCCTAAACCTATACCAAACCTAACCGAAACCCAAATCCTAACCCTAACCCTAACCCAAACCCAAACCCAAACCCTAACACTAACCCTAACCCAAACCGTAAATCTAATCATAACCTTAACCCTAACCCAAACCCTAACCCTAACCCTAACCCTAACCCAAACCCTAACGTAAACCATAACTCTATCCTTAACTTCACCCTTACCATAAACCTAACAGTAACCCAAGCATCACACCCTAAACCTAACCCTAAACCTAACCCAAAACGTAACCGAAACCCTAACACTAAACCTAACTCTATCCCTAACGCTAATCCAAACCCTAACCCAAACCCTAACCCTAACCCTAACCCTAATCCTAACCCTAAACCTAAAAGTAACCCTAACCCAAACGCAAATCCTAACCCTAACCCTAAGCCTAAACCTAACCCAAACCCTAACCGTAACACGAACCCTAACCCTAACGCTAACACAATCCCTAACCCTAAACCTAAACCAAACCCAAACCATAACCGTAACCCTCACCCAAACCATAACCCTAATCATAACCCTAACCCTAACCCAAAACCTAAACGTAACCCTAACCCTAACCCTAACGCTAACACAAACCCTAACCCTAACCCTAACGCTAACACAAACCCTAACCCTAACCCTAACCCTAACCCAAACCCTAACTCTAACCCTAACCCTAACCCAAACCCAAACCCTAACCCTAAATCTAACAATAACGCAAACCCTAACCCTAAACCTAAACATAACCCAAACCCAAACCCTAACCCTAAACCTAACACTTACCCAAACCCTAACCATAACCAGAACCCAAACCATAACTCTATCCCTAAACCTAACCCTAACCCTAAACCTTACCCTAATCCAAACGAACACCCTAACCCTAACCCTAACCCTAACCATAAACCTAAACCAAACCCAAGCCCTAACACTAACCTAAGCATAAACTTAACCCTAACCCAAACGCGAAACCTAACCCTAACCCTAACCCTAACCCTAATCCTAACACTAACCCCTACCCAAACACTAACCTTATCGCAAACCCTCACCCTAAACCTAACCTAAACCCTAACACTAACCCTAACCCTAACCCTAACCCAAACCCAAACCCTAACCCTAACCATAACCCTAAACCATCCTCTACACGTACCCTAACCCTAACACTAAACCTAATACTAAACAAACCCTAACCCTATAATTAAACCTTACCCTAACCCAAACATTAACCCTAAAACTAACCCTAAACCAAACCCTAAAACTAAACCTAACCCTAACCCAAACCCTAACCCTAACCCTAAACCTAACCCAAAACCTAACCCTAACCCTAACCCAAACATTAACCCTAAACCTACCCCTAACCCAAACGCTAACCCTAAACCTAACCCTAGCCCAAAACCTAACCCTAACACAAACCCTTACCCTAACCCAAACCCAAATCCAAACCCTAAACCTAACCCTAACCCTAACCCAAACTCTAACCGTAACTCTAACCCTAACCCTAATCCTAACCCTAAACCTAACACTAACCCAAACCCTAACACTAACCCTAACCCTAACCCTAACCCTAACCCTAACCCAAACATTAAACCTAAACCTAACGCTAATTCAAACCTTAACACTAACAATAACACAAACCCTAACCCTAACCCTAACCCTAACCCTAACCCTAAGCATAAGCCTAAATCTAATGCTAACACAAACCCTAACCCTAACCCTAACCCAAACTCAAACCCTAAACCTAATGCTAACCCTAAACCAAACCCTATCCCTAACCCTAACCCTTATCCAAACCCTAAATCTAACCCTAACCCTAACCCGAACCAAAACCTAAACCTAACCCAAACCATAACCCTAAACCTAACCGTAACCCTAACCCTAACCCTAACCCAAACAGTAACCCTAACCATAACCCTAAACCTACCCCTAACCCTAATTCTAACCCTAACCCTAACCCTAAACATTACCCATACCCTAATCCCAGGGTAGCCTTGAACTGATAATCCTCCTGCTTCATCCCCAAGAGTTGAGTTGTACCTTTTTAAGAGCAAAGATTAGATTCTGCAACAATGAAAAGGAAAATATTTTCCCTCATAGAGAACGATGCCCAAAGTAGTTTTCTGATTCAAATGTAGCTTATAGTCCTGAAGAATCCAATATGAATAATATGGTAATTTCTAAAAAGAATGAATTTGGTTATTTAGGTAACCACGTACAATCCTGGCAAGAGTTGCAGGACTGGGAAGCAACCTTGGCATGACTTGACCAGTGGAGGAGCAACTGCTCTGAAGCTGTGATAGACAGGCAGAGCTTTGCAAGTGAGTGCTGAGTGCTATTGGTCAGTCTCCTTTCATTGGTGTCTGATGTGGCCAGGAGTGCTGAGGTCACAGAATCTTGGACTAAGATTCTGGAACTCCAAGAGACAGTGACCTGGCAAAGGATTGTTTAGGGTGTTGCTAGGTGGCAAACCCCCTCAGATGAATTGCTGCAAAACACAGAGGTTTCTTGGTGGTAAGCTCTAGTGTTTGGGTGACCAGTTTGGAGAGATTTACTTGACTTTAGGTCAAAGTTCTAGTGTTTGACAAAAAGAAGCAGCCAGGAGACGATGGGAGGAGGAGGGGAGACGGTGGTGTGGCCTGCTAGCCCTGCACAGGGCCTCCACATACAGGACCTCTACTAAAACGCCTAACTCTACTAACACTAACCCTAACCCTAACCCTAACCCTAACCCTAACCCTAACCCTAACACTAACCTAACACTAACCCTATACCTAACCCTAACCCTAACCAAAACATTAACCCTAAACCTAAACCTAACCCAACTCCCTAACCTAAACCTAACCCTAACCCAAACCCTAACCCTAACCCTAACTCAAACCCTAACCCTAACCCTAACCCTAACCCTAACACTAACCCTAACCCAAACCCAAAGCCTAATCCTAACACAAACCCTTGCCCTAACCCTAACCATAACCATCACCCTAACCCAAACGCAAACCCTAACCCTTACCTAACCCCAATCCAAACCCTAACCCTAACCCTAACCCTAACCATAATCCTAACCCTAACATTAAACCAAACACTAACCCTAATGCTAACCCTGACCCTAACCGTAACCCAAACCCTTACCCTAACACTAAACCTAAACCTAAACCTAACCCAAACCCAAAACATAACCCTAACCCTAACCATAACCTTAACACAAACCCTAACCCTGACACTAATCTTAGCCCTAACCATAACCCAAACTCTTACCCTAACCCTTACCCTAATCCTAACCCTAACTCTAACCCTAAACCTAAGCCTAACCCAAATCCTAAGCCTAGTCCTAACCCTAACTGTAACCCTAACGCAAACCCTAAACCTAACCCTAAGCGTAAACCTAACCCTAACTCAAACTCTACCCCTAATCCTAACCCTAACACTAACCCTAACACAAAACAAACCCTTACCCTAACCCTAACCCTAACCCCAAACCAAACCCTAACCCTAACCTTAACAATAACCGTAACACTAACACTAACCCAATCCCTAAACCTATACCAAACCTAACCGAAACCCAAATCCTAACCCTAACCCTAACCCTAACCCAAACCCAAACCCAAACCCTAACACTAACCCTAATACAAACCGTAAATCTAATCATAACCTTAACCCTAACCCAAACCCTAACCCTAACCCTAACCCTAACCCAAACCCTAAACCTAACCCTAATCCTAACCCTAAACGTAACCCTTACCCTAACCCTAAACCTAAACGTAACCCTAACCCAAACGCAAACCCTAACCCTAACCCTAACCCTAACCCTAACCCAAACCCTAACCGTAACCCTAACCCTAACCCTAACGCTAACACAAACCCTAACCCTAACCCTAACCCTAACCCAAACCCTAACTCTAACCCTAACCCTAACCCTAACCCTAACAATAACGCAAACCCTAACCCTAACCCTAAACATAACCCATACCCAAAACCTAACCCTAAACCTAACACTTACCCAAACCCTAACCATAACCAGAACCCAAACCATAACTCTATCCCTAAACCTAACCCTAACCCTAAACCTTACCCTAATCCAAACGAACACCCGAACCCTAACCCTAACCCTAACCCTAAATCTAAACCAAACCCAAGCCTAACACTAACCTAAGCATAAAGTTAACCCTAACCCAAACGCAAAACCTAACCCTAACCCTAACCCTAACCCTAATCCTAACACTAACCCTTACCCAAACACTAACCTTTTCACAAACCCTCACCCTAAACCTAACCTAAACCCTAACACTAACCCTAACCCTAACCCTAGCCCAAACCCAAACCCTAACCCTAACCATAACCCTAAACCATCCTCTACACGTACCCTAACCCTAACACTAAACCTAATACTAAACAAACCCCTAACCCTATAACTAAACCTTACCCTAACCCAAACATTAACCCTAAAACTAACCCTAATCCAAACCCTAACACTAAACCTAACCCTAACCCAAACCCTAACCCTATCCCTAAACCTAACCCAAACCCTAACCCTAACCCTAACCCAAACATTAACCCTAAACCTAACCCTAACACAAACGCTAAACCTAAACCTAACACTAGCCCAAAACCTAACCCTAAACCTAACCCTAACACAAACCCTTACCCTAACCCAAACCCAAACCCAAACCGTAAACCTAACCCTAACCGTAACCCAAACTCTAACAGTAACTCTAACAATAATCCTAATCCTAACCCTAAACCTAACACTAACCCAAACCCTAACACTAACCCTAACCCTAACCCTAAGCCTAACCCTAACCCTAACCCAAACATTAAACCTAAACTAACGCTAACCCAAACCCTAACACTAAAGCTAACACAACCCCTAACGCAAACCGTAACCCTAAATCTAAGCCTACGCTTAAATATAACGATAACACAAACCCTAACCCTAACCCTAACCCTAACCCTAACCCTAACCCTAACCCAAACTCAAACCCTAAACCTAATGCTAACCCTAAACCAAACCCTATCCCTAACCCTAACCCTTATCCAAATCCTAAATCTAACCCTAACCCCAACCTGAACCTAAACCTAAACCTAACCCAAACCATAACCCTAAACCTAACCGTAACCCTAACCCTAACCCTAACCCAAACAGTAACCCTAACCATAACCCTAAACCTACCCCTAACCCTAATTCTAACCCTAACCCTAACCATAAACATTACCCATACCCTAATCCCAGGGTAGCCTTGAACTGATAATCCTCCTGCTTCACCCCCAAGAGTTGAGTTGTACCTTTTTAAGAGCAAAGATTAGATTCTGCAACAATGAAAAGGAAAATATTTTCCCTCAAAGAGAACGATGCCCAAAGTAGTTTTCTGATTCAAATGTAGCTTATAGTCCTGAAGAATCCAATATGAATAATATGGTAATTTCTAAAAAGAATGAATTTGGTTATTTAGGTAACCACGTACAATCCTGGCAAGAGTTGCAGGACTGGGAAGCAACCTTGGCATGACTTGACCAGTGGAGGAGCACCTGCTCTGAAGCTGTGATAGACAGGCAGAGCTTTGCAAGTGAGTGCTGAGTGCTATTGGTCAGTCTCCTTTCATTGGTGTCTGATGTGGCCAGGAGTGCTGAGGTCACAGAATCTTGGACTAAGATTCTGGAACTCCAAGAGACAGTGACCTGGCAAAGGATTGTTTAGGGTGTTGCTAGGTGGCAAACCCCCTCAGATGAATTGCTGCAAAACACAGAGGTTTCTTGGTGGTAAGCTCTAGTGTTTGGGTGACCAGTTTGGAGAGATTTACTTGACTTTAGGTCAAAGTTCTAGTGTTTGACAAAAAGAAGCAGCCAGGAGACGATGGGAGGAGGAGGGGAGACGGTGGTGTGGCCTGCTAGCCCTGCACAGGGCCTCCACATACAGGACCTCTACTAAAACGCCTAACTCTACTAACACTAACCCTAACCCTAACCCTAACCCTAACCCTAACCCTAACACTAACCTAACACTAACCCTATACCTAACCCTAACCCTAACCCAAACATTAACCCTAAACCTAAACCTAACCCAAACCCTTAACCTAAACCTAACCCTAACCCAAACCCTAACCCTAACCCTAACTCAAACCCTAACCCTAACCCTAACCCTAACCCTAACACTAACCCTAACCCAAACCCAAACCCTAATCCTAACACTAACCCTAACCCTAACCATAACCCTCACCCTAACCCAAACGCAAACCCTAACCCTTACCTAACCCTAATCCAAACCCTAACCCTAACCCTAACCCTAACCATAATCCTAACCCTAACATTAAACCAAACACTAACCCTAATGCTAACCCTGACCCTAACCGTAACCCAAACCCTTACCCTAACACTAAACCTAAACCTAATCATAACCCAAACCCAAAACATAACCCTAACCCTAACCATAACCTTAACACAAACCCTAACCCTGACACTAATCTTAGCCCTAACCATAACCCAAACTCTTACCCTAACCCTAACCCTAATCCTAACCCTAACTCTAACCCTAAACCTAAGCCTAACCCAAATCCTAAGCCTAGTCCTAACCCTAACTGTAACCCTAACGCAAACCCTAAACCTAACCCTAAGCGTAAACCTAACCCTAACTCAAACTCTACCCCTAATCCTAACCCTAACACTAACCCTAACACAAAACAAACCCTTACCCTAACCCTAACCCTAACCCCAAACCAAACCCTAACCCTAACCTTAACCATAACCGTAACACTAACACTAACCCAAACCCTAAACCTATACCAAACCTAACCGAAACCCAAATCCTAACCCTAACCCTAACCCTAACCCAAACCCAAACCCAAACCCTAACACTAACCCTAACCCAAACCGTAAATCTAATCATAACCTTAACCCTAACCCAAACCCTAACCCTAACCCTAACCCTAACCCAAACCCTAACCTAAACCATAGCTCTATCCTTAACTTCACCCTTACCATAAACCTAACAGTAGCTCAAGCATCACACCCTAAACCTAACCCTAAACCTAACTCAAAACGTAACCGAAACCCTAACACTAAACCTAACTCTATCCCTAACGCTAATCCAAACCCTAACCCAAACCCTAACCCTAACCCTAACCCTAATCCTAACCCTAAACCTAAAAGTAACCCTAACCCAAACGCAAATCCTAACCCTAACCCTAAACCTAAACCTAACCCAAACCCTAACCGTAACCCGAACCCTAACCCTAACGCTAACACAATCCCTAACCCTAAACCTAAACCAAACCCAAACCATAACCGTAACCCTCACCCAAACCATAACCCTAATCATAACCCTAACCCTAACCCAAAACCTAAACGTAACCCTAACCCTAACCCTAACGCTAACACAAAGCCTAACCCTAACCCTAACGCTAACACAAACCCTAACCCTAACCCTAACCCTAACCCAAACCCTAACTCTAACCCTAACCCTAACCCAAAGCCAAGCCCTAGCCCTAAATCTAACAATAACGCAAACCCTAACCCTAAACCTAAACATAACCCAAACCCAAACCCTAACCCTAAACCTAACACTTACCCAAACCCTAACCATAACCAGAACCCAAACCATAACTCTATCCCTAAACCTAACCCTAACCCTAAACCTTACCCTAATCCAAACGAACACCCTAACCCTAACCCTAACCCTAACCATAAACCTAAACCAAACCCAAGCCCTAACACTAACCTAAGCATAAACTTAACCCTAACCCAAACGCGAAACCTAACCCTAACCCTAACCCTAACCCTAATCCTAACACTAGCCCTTACCCAATCACTAACCTTATCGCATGCCCTCACCCTAGACCTAACCTAAACCCTAACACTAACCCTAACCCTAGCACTACCCCAAAACCAAACCCCAACCCCACCCAGAACCCTAAACCATCCTCTACACGTACCCTAACCCTAACACTAAACCTAATACTAAACAAACCCTAACCCTATAATTAAACCTTACCCTAACCCAAACATTAACCCTAAAACTAACCCTAACCCAAACCCTAAAACTAAACCTAACCCTAACCCAAACCCTAACCCTAACCCTAAACCTAACCCAAAACCTAACCCTAACCCTAACCCAAACATTAACCCTAAACCTAACCCTAACCCAAACGCTAACCCTAAACCTAACCCTAGCCCAAAACCTAACCCTAACACAAACCCTTACCCTAACCCAAACCCAAATCCAAACCCTAAACCTAACCCTAA
>JAJHUQ010000058.1:277500-285000 GCA_035773235.1 Eospalax fontanierii | reverse complement strand
CCCTAACCCTAACCCTAACCCTAACCCTAACCCTAACACTAACCTAACACTAACCCTATAACTAACCCTAACCCTAACCCAAACATTAACCCTAAACCTAAACCTAAACCAAACCCTTAACCTAAACCTAACCCTAACCCAAACCCTATCCCTAACCCTAACTCAGACCCTAACCCTAACCCTAACCCTAACCGTAACCCTAACCCTAACACTAACCCTAACCCAAACCCAAACCCTAATCCTAACACTAACCCTAACCCTAACCATAACCCTCACCCTAACCCAAACGCAAACCCTAACCCTTACCTAACTCTAATCCAAACCCTAACCCTAACCCTCACCCAAACCATAATCCTAACCCTAACGTTAAACCAAACACTAACCCTAATGCTAACCCTAACCCTAACCGTAACCCAAACCCTTACCCTAACACTAAACCTAAACCTAACCCTAACCCAAACCTAAAACAGAACCCTAACCCTAACCATAACCTTAACACAAACCCTAACCCTGACACTAATCTTAGCCCTAACCATAACCCAAACCCTTACCCTAACCCTAACCCTAATCCTGACCCTAACTCTAACCCTAAACCTAAGCCTAACCCAAATCCTAAGCCTAGTCCTAACCCTAACTGTAACCCTAACGCAAACCCTAAACCTAACCCTAAGCGTAAACCTAACCCTAACTCAAACTCTACCCCTAATCCTAACCCTAACACTAACCCTAACACAAAACAAACCCTTACCCTAACCCTAACCCTAACCCCAAACCAAACCCTAACCCTAACCTTAACCCTAACCGTAACACTAACACTAACCCAAACCCTAAACCTATACCAAACCTAACCGAAACCCAAATCCTAACCCTAACCCTAACCCTAACCCAAACCCAAACCCAAACCCTAACACTAACCCTAACCCAAACCGTAAATCTAATCATAACCTTAACCCTAACCCAAACCCTAACCCTAACCCTAACCCTAACCCAAACCCTAACCTAAACCATAACTCTATCCTTAACTTCACCCTTACCATAAACCTAACAGTAACCCAAGCATCACACCCTAAACCTAACCCTAAACCTAACCCAAAACGTAACCGAAACCCTAACACTAAACCTAACTCTATCCCTAACGCTAATCCAAACCCTAACCCAAACCCTAACCCTAACCCTAACCCTAATCCTAACCCTAAACCTAAAAGTAACCCTAACCCAAACGCAAATCCTAACCCTAACCCTAAACCTAAACCTAACCCAAACCCTAACCGTAACCCGAACCCTAACCCTAACGCTAACACAATCCCTAACCCTAAACCTAAACCAAACCCAAACCATAACCGTAACCCTCACCCAAACCATAACCCTAATCATAACCCTAACCCTAACCCAAAACCTAAACGTAACCCTAACCCTAACCCTAACGCTAACACAAACCCTAACCCTAACCCTAACGCTAACACAAACCCTAACCCTAACCCTAACCCTAACCCAAACCCTAACTCTAACCCTAACCCTAACCCAAACCCAAACCCTAACCCTAAATCTAACAATAACGCAAACCCTAACCCTAAACCTAAACATAAACCAAACCCAAACCCTAACCCTAAACCTAACACTTACCCAAACCCTAACCATAACCAGAACCCAAACCATAACTCTATCCCTAAACCTAACCCTAACCCTAAACCTTACCCTAATCCAAACGAACACCCTAACCCTAACCCTAACCCTAACCATAAACCTAAACCAAACCCAAGCCCTAACACTAACCTAAGCATAAACTTAACCCTAACCCAAACGCGAAACCTAACCCTAACCCTAACCCTAACCCTAATCCTAACACTAACCCTTACCCAAACACTAACCTTATCGCAAACCCTTACCCTAAACCTAACCTAAATCCTACCACTAACCCTAACCCTAAGCCTAACCCAAACCCAAACCCTAACCCTAACCATAACCCTAAACCATCCTCTACACGTACCCTAACCCTAACACTAAACCTAATACTAAACAAACCCTAACCCTATAATTAAACCTTACCCTAACTCAAACATTAACCCTAAAACTAACCCTAACCCAAACCCTAAAACTAAACCTAACCCTAACCCAAACCCTAACCCTAACCCTAAACCTAACCCAAAACCTAACACTAACCCTAACCCAAACATTAACCCTAAACCTAACCCTAACCCAAACGCTAACCCTAAACCTAACCCTAGCCCAAAACCTAACCCTAACACAAACCCTTACCCTAACCCAAACCCAAATCCAAACCCTAAACCTAACCCTAACCCTAACCCAAACTCTAACCGTAACTCTAACCCTAACCCTAATCCTAACCCTAAACCTAACACTAACCCAAACCCTAACACTAACCCTAACCCTAACCCTAACCCTAACCCTAACCCAAACATTAAACCTAAACCTAACGCTAATTCAAACCTTAACACTAACAATAACACAAACCCTAACCCTAACCCTAACCCTAACCCTAACCCTAAGCCTAAGCCTAAATCTAACGCTAACACAAACCCTAAACCTAACCCTAACCCTAACCCTAACCCTAACCCTAACCCAAACTCAAACCCTAAACCTAATGCTAACCCTAAACCAAACCCTATCCCTAACCCTAACCCTTATCCAAACCCTAAATCTAACCCTAACCCTAACCCGAACCAAAACCTAAACCTAACCCAAACCGGAACCCTAAACCTAACCGTAACCCTAACCCCTACCCTAACCCAAACAGTAACCCTAACCATAACCCTAAACCTACCCCTAACCCTAATTCTAACCCTAACCCTAACCCTAAACATTACCCATACCCTAATCCCAGGGTAGCCTTGAACTGATAATCCTCCTGCTTCATCCCCAAGAGTTGAGTTGTACCTTTTTAAGAGCAAAGATTAGATTCTGCAACAATGAAAAGGAAAATATTTTCCCTCATAGAGAACGATGCCCAAAGTAGTTTTCTGATTCAAATGTAGCTTATAGTCCTGAAGAATCCAATATGAATAATATGGTAATTTCTAAAAAGAATGAATTTGGTTATTTAGGTAACCACGTACAATCCTGGCAAGAGTTGCAGGACTGGGAAGCAACCTTGGCATGACTTGACCAGTGGAGGAGCACCTGCTCTGAAGCTGTGATAGACAGGCAGAGCTTTGCAAGTGAGTGCTGAGTGCTATTGGTCAGTCTCCTTTCATTGGTGTCTGATGTGGCCAGGAGTGCTGAGGTCACAGAATCTTGGACTAAGATTCTGGAACTCCAAGAGACAGTGACCTGGCAAAGCATTGTTTAGGGTGTTGCTAGGTGGCAAACCCTCTCAGATGAATTGCTGCAAAACACAGAGGTTTCTTGGTGGTAGGCTCTAGTGTTTGGGTGACCAGTTTGGAGAGATTTACTTGACTTTAGGTCAAAGTTCTAGTGTTTGACAAAAAGAAGCAGCCAGGAGACGATGGGAGGAGGAGGGGAGACGGTGGTGTGGCCTGCTAGCCCTGCACAGGGCCTCCACATACAGGACCTCTACTAAAACGAATAACTCTACTAAACCTAACCCTAACCCTAACCCTAACCCTAACCCTAACCCTAACACTAACCTACCACTAACCCTATACCTAACCCTAACCCTAACCCAAACATTAACCCTAAACCTAAACCTAACCCAAACCCTTAACCTAAACCTAACCCTAACCCAAACCCTAACCCTAACCCTAACTCAAACCCTAACCCTAACCCTAACACTAACCCTAACCCAAACCCAAACCCTAATCCTAACACTAACCCTAACCCTAAACATAACCCTCACCCTAACCCAAACGCAAACCCTAACCCTTACCTAACCCTAATCCAAACCCTAACCCTAACTCTAACCCTAACCATAATCCTAACCCTAACGTGAAACCAAACACTAAGCCTTATGCTAACCCTAACCCTAACCGTAACCCAAACCCTTACCCTAACACTAAACCTAAACCTAACCCTAACCCAAACCCAAAACATAACCCTAACGCTAAACATAACCTTAACACAAACCTTAACCCTGACACTAATCTTAGCCCTAACCATAACCCAAACCCTTACCCTAACCCTAACCCTAATCCTAACCCTAACTCTAACCCTAAACCTAAGCCTAACCCAAATCCTAAGCCTAGTCCTAACCCTAACTGTAACCCTAACGCAAACCCTAAACCTAACCCTAAGCGTAAACCTAACCCTAACTCAAACTCTACCCCTAATCCTAACCCTAACCCTAACCCTAACACAAAACAAACCCTTACCCTAACCCTAAACCTAACCCCAAACCAAACCCTAACCCTAACCTTAACCCTAACCGTAACACTAACACTAACCCAAACCCTAAACCTATACGAAACCTAACCGAAACCCTAATCCTAACCCTAACCCTAACCCTAACCCAAACCCAAACCCAAACCCTAACACTAACCCTAACCCAAACCGTAAATCTAATCATAACATTAACCCTAACCCAAACCCTAACCCTAACCCTAACCCTAACCCAAACCCTAACCTAAACCATAACTCTATCCTTAACTTCACCCTTACCATAAACCTAACTGTAATCCAAGCATCACACCCTAAACCTAACCCTAAACCTAACCCAAAACGTAACCGAAACCCTAACACTAAACCTAACTCTATCCCTAACGCTAATCCAAACCCTAACCCAAACCCTAACCCTAACCCTAACCCTAACCCTAAACCTAAAAGTAACCCTAACCCAAACGCAAACCCTAACCCTAACCCTAAACCTAAACCTAACCCAAACCCTAACCGTAACCCTAACCCTAACCCTAACGCTAACACAAACCCTAACCCTAAACCTAACCCAAACCCAAACCATAACCGTAACCCTCACCCAAACCATAACCCTAATCATAACCCTAACCATAACCCAAACCCTAAACGTAACCCTAACCCTAACCCTAACGCTAACACAAACCCTAACCCTAACCCTAACCCTAACCCAAACCCTAACTCTAACCCTAACCCTAACCCAAACCCAAACCCTAACCCTAACCCTAACCCTAACCCAAACCCTAACCCTAACCCTAACCCTAATCCAAACCCTAAACCTAACCCTAATCCTAACCCTAACCGTAACTCTTACCCTAACCCTAAACCTAAACGTAACCCTAACCCAAACGCAAACCCTAACCCTAACCCTAAACCTAACCCTAACCCAAACCCTAACCGTAACCCTAACCCTAACCCTAACGCTAACACAAACCCTAACCCTCACCCCAACCCTCACCCAAACCTTAACTCTAACCCTAACCCTAACCCAAACCCAAACCCTAACCCTAACAATAACGCAAACCCTAACCCTAACCCTAAACATAACCCAAACCCAAACCCTAACCCTAAACCTAACACTTACCCAAACCCTAACCATAACCAGAACCCAAACCATAACTCTATCCCTAAACCTAACCCTAACCCTAAACCTTACCCTAATCCAAACGAACACCCTAACCCTAACCCTAACCCTAACCATAAACCTAAACCAAACCCAAGCCCTAACACTAACCTAAGCATAAATTTAACCCTAACCCAAACGCGAAACCTAACCCTAACCCTAACCCTAACCCTAATCCTAACACTAACCCTTACCCAAACACTAACCTTATCGCAAACCCTCACCCTAAACCTAACCTAAACCCTAACACTAACCCTAACCCTAACCCTAACCCAAACCCAAACCCTAACCCTAACCATAACCCTAAACCATCCTCTACACGTACCCTAACCCTAACACTAAACCTAATACTAAACAAACCCTAACCCTATAACTAAACCTTACCCTAACCCAAACATTAACCCTAAAACTAACCCTAACCCAAACCCTAACACTAAACCTAAACCTAACCCAAACCCTAACCCTAACCCTAAACCTAACCCAAACCCTAACCCTAACCCTAACCCTAACCCAAACATTAACCCTAAACCTAACCCTAACCCAAACGCTAACCCTAAACCTAACCCTAGCCCTAAACCTAACCCTTTACCTAACCCTAACACAAACCCTTACCCTAACCCAAACCCAAACCCAAACCCTAAACCTAACCCTAACCCTAACCCAAACTCTAACCGTAACTCTAACCCTAACCCTAATCCTAACCCTAAACCTAACACTAACCCAAACCCTAACACTAACCCTAACCCTAACCCTAAGCCTGACCCTAACCCTAACCCAAACATTAAACATAAACCTAACGCTAACCCAAACCCTAACACAAAACCTAACACAAACCCTAACCCTAACCCTAACCCTAACCCTAACCCAAACTCAAACCCTAAACCTAATGCTAACCCTAAACCAAACCCTATCCCTAACCCTAACCCTTATCCAAACCCTAAATCTAACCCTAACCCTAACCCGAACCAAAACCTAAACTTAACCCAAACCATAACCCTAAACCTAACCGTAACCCTAACCCTAACCCTAACCCAAACAGTAACCCTAACCATAACCCTAAACCTACCCCTAACCCTAATTCTAACCCTAACCCTAACCCTAAACATTACCCATACCCTAATCCCAGGGTAGCCTTGAACTGATAATCCTCCTGCTTCATCCCCAAGAGTTGAGTTGTACCTTTTTAAGAGCAAAGATTACATTCTGCAACAATGAAAAGGAAAATATTTTCCCTCATAGAGAACGATGCCCAAAGTAGTTTTCTGATTCAAATGTAGCTTATAGTCCTGAAGAATCCAATATGAATAATATGGTAATTTCTAAAAAGAATGAATTTGGTTATTTAGGTAACCACGTACAATCCTGGCAAGAGTTGCAGGACTGGGAAGCAACCTTGGCATGACTTGACCAGTGGAGGAGCACCTGCTCTGAAGCTGTGATAGACAGGCAGAGCTTTGCAAGTGAGTGCTGAGTGCTATTGGTCAGTCTCCTTTCATTGGTGTCTGATGTGGCCAGGAGTGCTGAGGTCACAGAATCTTGGACTAAGATTCTGGAACTCCAAGAGACAGTGACCTGGCAAAGCATTGTTTAGGGTGTTGCTAGGTGGCAAACCCTCTCAGATGAATTGCTGCAAAACACAGAGGTTTCTTGGTGGTAGGCTCTAGTGTTTGGGTGACCAGTTTGGAGAGATTTACTTGACTTTAGGTCAAAGTTCTAGTGTTTGACAAAAAGAAGCAGCCAGGAGACGATGGGAGGAGGAGGGGAGACGGTGGTGTGGCCTGCTAGCCCTGCACAGGGCCTCCACATACAGGACCTCTACTAAAACGAATAACTCTACTAACACTAACCCTAACCCTAACCCTAACCCTAACCCTAACACTAACCTAACACTAACCCTATACCTAACCCTAACCCTAACCCAAACATTAACCCTAAACCTAAACCTAACCCAAACCCTTAACCTAAACCTAACCCTAACCCAAACCCTAACCCTAACCCTAACTCAAACCCTAACCCTAACCCTAACACTAACCCTAACCCAAACCCAAACCCTA
>JAJHUQ010000058.1:262500-272500 GCA_035773235.1 Eospalax fontanierii | reverse complement strand
TAACCATAACCTAAACGTAACCCTAACCCAAACGCAAACCCTAACCCTAACCCTAACCCTAACCCTAAGCCAAACCCTAACCGTAACCCTAACCCTAACCCTAACGCTAACACAAACCCTAACCCTAACCCTAACCCTAACCCAAACCCTAACTCTAACCCTAACCCAAACCCAAACCCAAACCATAACCCTAACCCTAACAATAACGCAAACCCTAACCCTAACCCTAAACATAACCCATACCCAAACCCTAACCCTAAACCTAACACTTACCCAAACCCTAACCATAACCAGAACCCAAAGCATAACTCTATCCCTAAACCTAACCCTAACCCTAAACCTTACCCTAATCCAAACGAACACCCTAACCCTAACCCTAACCCTAAATCTAAACCAAACCCAAGCCTAACACTAACCTAAGCATAAAGTTAACCCTAACCCAAACGCAAAACCTAACCCTAACCCTAACCCTAACCCTAATCCTAACACTAACCCTTACCCAAACACTAACCTTATCACAAACCCTCACCCTAAACCTAACCTAAACCCTAACACTAACCCTAACCCTAACCCTAACCCAAACCCAAACCCTAACCCTAACCATAAACCTAAACCATCCTCTACACGTACCCTAACCATAACACTAAACCTAATACTAAACAAACCCCTAACCCTATAACTAAACCTTACCCTAACCCAAACATTAACCCTAAAACTAACCCTAACCCAAACCCTAACACTAAACCTAACCCTAAACCAAACCCTAACCCTAACCCTAAACCTAACCCAAACCCTAACCCTAACCCTAACCCAAACATTAACCCTAAACCTAACCCTAACCCAAACGCTAACCCTAAACCTAACCCTAGCCCAAAACCTAACCCTTACACAAACCCTTACCCTAACCCAAACCCAAACCCAAACCCTAAACCTAACCCTAACCCTAACCCAAACTCTAACAGTAACTCTAACAATAATCCTAATCCTAACCCTAAACCTAACACTAACCCAAACCCTAACACTAACCCTAACCCTAACCCTAAGCCTAACCCTAACCCTAACCCAAACATTAAACCTAAACCTAACACTAACCCAAACCCTAACACTAAACCTAACACAAACCCTAACCCTAACCCTAACCCTAACCCTAAGCCTAAGCCTAAATCTAACGCTAACACAAACCCTAACCCTAACCCTAACCCTAACCCTAACCCTAACCCAAACTCAAACCCTAAACCTAATGCTAACCCTAAACCAAACCCTATCCCTAACCCTAACCCTTATCCAAACCCTAAATCTAACCCTAACCCTAACCCGAACCTAAACCTAAACCTAACCCAAACCATAACCCTAAACCTAACCGTAACCCTAACCCTAACCCTAACCCAAACAGTAACCCTAACCATTACCCTAAACCTACCCCTAACCCTAATTCTAACCCTAACCCTAACCATAAACATTACCCATACCCTAATCCCAGGGTAGCCTTGAACTGATAATCCTCCTGCTTCACCCCCAAGAGTTGAGTTGTACCTTTTTAAGAGCAAAGATTAGATTCTGCAACAATGAAAAGGAAAATATTTTCCCTCAAAGAGAACGATGCCCAAAGTAGTTTTCTGATTCAAATGTAGCTTATAGTCCTGAAGAATCCAATATGAATAATATGGTAATTTCTAAAAAGAATGAATTTGGTTATTTAGGTAACCACGTACAATCCTGGCAGAGTTGCAGGACTGGGAAGCAACCTTGGCATGACTTGACCAGTGGAGGAGCACCTGCTCTGAAGCTGTGATAGACAGGCAGAACTTTGCAAGTGAGTGCTGAGTGCTATTGGTCAGTCTCCTTTCATTGGTGTCTGATGTGGCCAGGAGTGCTGAGGTCACAGAATCTTGGACTAAGATTCTGGAACTCCAAGAGACAGTGACCTGGCAAAGGATTGTTTAGGGTGTTGCTAGGTGGCAAACCCTCTCAGATGAATTGCTGCAAAACACAGAGGTTTCTTGGCGGTAGGCTCTAGTGTTTGGGTGACCAGTTTGGATAGATTTACTTGAGTTTAGGTCAAAGTTCTAGTGTTTGACAAAAAGAAGCAGCCAGGAGACGATGGGAGGAGGAGGGGAGACGGTGGTGTGGCCTGCTAGCCCTGCACAGGGCCTCCACATACAGGACCTCTACTAAAACGCCAAACTCTACTAACACTAACCCTAACCCTAACCCTAACCCTAACCCTAACCCTAACCCTAACCCTAACCCTAACACTAACCTAACACTAACCCTATAACTAACCCTAACCCTAACCCAAACATTAACCCTAAACCTAAACCTAACCCAAACCCTTAACCTAAACCTAACCCTAACCCAAACCCTAACCCTAACCCTAACTCAAAACCTAACCCTAACCCTAACCCTAACCCTAACCCTAACACTAACCCTAACCCAAACCCAAACCCTAATCCTAACACTAACCCTAACCCTAACCATAACCCTCACCCTAACCCAAACGCAAACCCTAACCCTTACCTAACCCTAATCCAAACCCTAACCCTAACCCTAACCCTAACCATAATCCTAACCCTAACGTTAAACCAAACACTAACCCTAATGCTAACCCTAACCCTAACCGTAACCCAAACCCTTACCCTAACACTAAACCTAAACCTAACCCTAACCCAAACCCAAAACATAACCCTAACCCTAACCATAACCTTAACACAAACCCTAACCCTGACACTAATCTTAGCCCTAACCATAACCCAAACCCTTACCCTAACCCTAACCCTAATCCTAACCCTAACTCTAACCCTAAACCTAAGCCTAACCCAAATCCTAAGCCTAGTCCTAACCCTAACTGTAACCCTAACGCAAACCCTAAACCTAAACCTAAGCGTAAACCTAACCCTAACTCAAACTCTACCCTTAATCCTAACCCTAACACTAACCCTAACACAAAACAAACCCTTACCCTAACCCTAACCCTAACCCCAAACCAAACCCTAACCCTAACCTTAACAATAACCGTAACACTAACACTAACCCAATCCCTAAACCTATACCAAACCTAACCGAAACCCAAATCCTAACCCTAACCCTAACCCTAACCAAAACCCAAACCCAAACCGTAACACTAACCCTAACCCAAACCGTAAATCTAATCATAACCTTAACCCTAACCCAAACCCTAACCCTAACCCTAACCCTAACCCAAACCCTAACCTAAACCATAACTCTATCCTTAACTTCACCCTTACCATAAACCTAACAGTAACCCAAGCATCACAGCCTAAACCTAACCCTAAACCTAACCCAAAACGTAACCGAAACCCTAACACTAAACCTAACTCTATCCCTAACGCTAATCCAAACCCTAACCCAAACCCTAACCCTAACCCTAACCCTAACCCTAAACCTAAAAGTAACCCTAACCCAAACGCAAATCCTAACCCTAACCCTAAACCTAAACCTAACCCAAACCCTAACCGTAACCCTAACCCTAACCCTAACGCTAACACAAACCCTAACCCTAAACCTAACCCAAACCCAAACCATAACCGTAACCCTCACCCAAACCATAACCCTAATCATAACCCTAACCCTAAACCTAACCCAAAACGTAACCGAAACCCTAACACTAAACCTAACTCTATCCCTAACCCAAACCCTAAACGTAACCCTAACCCTAACCCAAACGCTAACACAAACCCTAACCCTAACCCTAACCCTAACCCTAACCCTAACCCTAACTCTAACCCTAACACTAACCCAAACCCAAACCCTAACCCTAACCCTAACCCTAACCCAAACCCTAACCCTAACCCTAACCCTAACCCAAACCCTAAACCTAACACTAATCCTAACCCTAACCGTAACCCTTACCCTAACACTAAACCTAAACGTATCCCTAACCCAAACGGAAAGCCTCACCCTAACCCTAACCATAACCCTGACCCAAACCCTAACCGTAACCCTAACCCTAACCCTAACGCTAACACAAACCCTAACCCTAACCCTAACCCTAACCCAAACCCTAACTCTAACCCTAACCCTAACCCAAACCCAAACCCTAACCCTAACCCTAACAATAACGCAAACCCTAACCCTAACCCTAAACATAACCCAAACCCAAACCCTAACCCTAAACCTAACACTTTCCCAAACCCTAACCATAACCAGAACCCAAACCATAACTCTATCCCTCAACCTATCCCTAACCCTAAACCTTACCCTAATCCAAACCAACAGCCTAACCCTAACCCTAAACCTAAACCAAACCCAACCCCTAACACTAACCTAAGCATAACCCTAACCCTAAACCAAACGCGAAACCTAACCCTAACCCTAACCCTAACCCTAATCCTAACACTAACCCTTACCCAAACACTAACCTTATCGCAAACCCTCACCCTAAACCTAAGCTAAACCCTAATACTAACCCTAAACCTAACCCTAACCCAAACCCAAACCCTAACCCTAACTATAACATTAAACCATCCTATACACGTACCCTAACCCTAACACTAAACCTAATACTAAACAAACCCCTAACCCTATAACTAAACCTTACCCTAACCCAAACATTAACCCTAAAACTAACCCTAACCCAAACCCTAACACTAAACCTAACCCTAACCCAAACCCTAACCCTAACCCTAAACCTAACCCAAACCCTAACCCTAACCCTAACCCAAACATTAACCCTAAACCTAACCCTAACCCAAACGCTAACCCTAAACCTAACCCTAGCCCAAAACCTAACCCTAACACAAACCCTTACCCTAACCCAAACCCAAACCCAAACCCTAAACCTAACCCTAACCCTAACCCAAACTCTAACCATAACTCTAACCCTAACCCTAATCCTAACCCTAAACCTAACACTAACCCAAACCCTAACACTAACCCTAACCCTAACCCTAACCCTAACCCTAACCCAAACATTAAACCTAAACCTAACGCTAACCCAAACCCTAACACTAACCCTAACACAAACCCTAACCCTAACCCTAACCCTAACCCTAAGCCTAAGCCTAAATCTAACGCTAACACAAACCCTAACCCTAACCCTAACCCTAACCCTAACCCTAACCCTAACCCTAACCCAAACTCAAACCCTAAACCTAATGCTAACCCTAAACCAAACCCTATCCCTAACCCTAACCTTTATCCAAACCCTAAATCTAACCCTAACCCTAACCCGAACCAAAACCTAAACCTAACCCAAACCATAACCCTAAACCTAACCGTAACCCTAACCCTAACCCTAACCCAAACAGTAACCCTAACCATAACCCTAAACCTACCCCTAACCCTAATTCTAACCCTAACCCTAACCATAAACATTACCCATACCCTAATCCCAGGGTAGCCTTGAACTGATAATCCTCCTGCTTCATCCCCAAGAGTTGAGTTGTACCTTTTTAAGAGCAAAGATTAGATTCTGCAACAATGAAACGGAAAATATTTTCCCTCATAGAGAACGATGCCCAAAGTAGTTTTCTGATTCAAATGTAGCTTATAGTCCTGAAGATTCCAATATGAATAATATGGTAATTTCTAAAAAGAATGAATTTGGTTATTTAGGTAAACACGTACAATCCTGGCAAGAGTTGCAGGACTGGGAAGCAACCTTGGCATGACTTGACCAGTGGAGGAGCACCTGCTCTGAAGCTGTGATAGACAGGCAGAGCTTTGCAAGTGAGTGCTGAGTGCTATTGGTCAGTCTCCTTTCATTGGTGTCTGATGTGGCCAGGAGTGCTGAGGTCACAGAATCTTGGACTAAGATTCTGGAACTCCAAGAGACAGTGACCTGGCAAAGCATTGTTTAGGGTGTTGCTAGGTGGCAAACCCTCTCAGATGAATTGCTGCAAAACACAGAGGTTTCTTGGTGGTAGGCTCTAGTGTTTGGGTGACCAGTTTGGAGAGATTTACTTGACTTTAGGTCAAAGTTCTAGTGTTTGACAAAAAGAAGCAGCCAGGAGACGATGGGAGGAGGAGGGGAGACAGTGGTGTGGCCTGCTAGCCCTGCACAGGGCCTCCACATACAGGACCTCTACTAAAACGCCTAACTCTACTAAACCTAACCCTAACCCTAACCATAACCATAACCCTAACCCTAACCCAAACATTAACCCTAAACCTAACCCTAACCCAACCCTAACCCTAAGCCTAAGCCTAAATCTAACGCTAACACAAACCCTAACCCTAACCCTAACCCTAACCCTAACCCTAACCCAAACTCAAACCCTAAACCTAATGCTAACCCTAAACCAAACCCTATCCCTAACCCTAACCCTTATCCAAACCCTAAATCTAACCCTAACCCTAACCCGAACCTAAACCTAAACCTAACCCAAACCATAACCCTAAACCTAACCGTAACCCTAACCCTAACCCTAACCCAAACAGTAACCCTAACCATTACCCTAAACCTACCCCTAACCCTAATTCTAACCCTAACCCTAACCATAAACATTACCCATACCCTAATCCCAGGGTAGCCTTGAACTGATAATCCTCCTGCTTCACCCCCAAGAGTTGAGTTGTACCTTTTTAAGAGCAAAGATTAGATTCTGCAACAATGAAAAGGAAAATATTTTCCCTCAAAGAGAACGATGCCCAAAGTAGTTTTCTGATTCAAATGTAGATTATAGTCCTGAAGAATCCAATATGAATAATATGGTAATTTCTAAAAAGAATGAATTTGGTTATTTAGGTAACCACGTACAATCCTGGCAGAGTTGCAGGACTGGGAAGCAACCTTGGCATGACTTGACCAGTGGAGGAGCACCTGCTCTGAAGCTGTGATAGACAGGCAGAACTTTGCAAGTGAGTGCTGAGTGCTATTGGTCAGTCTCCTTTCATTGGTGTCTGATGTGGCCAGGAGTGCTGAGGTCACAGAATCTTGGACTAAGATTCTGGAACTCCAAGAGACAGTGACCTGGCAAAGGATTGTTTAGGGTGTTGCTAGGTGGCAAACCCTCTCAGATGAATTGCTGCAAAACACAGAGGTTTCTTGGCGGTAGGCTCTAGTGTTTGGGTGACCAGTTTGGATAGATTTACTTGACTTTAGGTCAAAGTTCTAGTGTTTGACAAAAAGAAGCAGCCAGGAGACGATGGGAGGAGGAGGGGAGACGGTGGTGTGGCCTGCTAGCCCTGCACAGGGCCTCCACATACAGGACCTCTACTAAAACGCCAAACTCTACTAACACTAACCCTAACCCTAACCCTAACCCTAACCCTAACCCTAACACTAACACTAACCTAACACTAACCCTATAACTAACCCTAACCCTAACCCAAACATTAACCCTAAACCTAAACCTAACCCAAACCCTTAACCTAAACCTAACCCTAACCCAAACCCTAACCCTAACCCTAACTCAAACCCTAACCCTAACCCTAACCCTAACCCTAACCCCAAACCAAACCCTAACCTTAACCTTAACCCTAACCGTAACACTAACACTAACCCAAACCCTAAACCTATACCAAACCTATCCGAAACCCAAATCCTAACCCTAACCCTAACCCTAACCCAAACCCAAACCCAAACCCTAACACTAACCCTAACCCAAACCGTAAATCTAATCATAACCTTAACCCTAACCCAAACCCTAACCCTAACCTTAACCCTAACCCAAACCGTAACCTAAACCATAACTCTATCCTTAACTTCACCCTTACCATAAACCTAACAGTAACCCAAGCATCACACCCTAAACCTAACCCTAAACCTAACCCAAAACGTAACCGAAACCCTAACACTAAACCTAACTCTATCCCTAACGCTAATCCAAAGCCTAACCCAAACCCTAAACCTAACCCTAACCCTAACCCTAAACCTAAAAGTAAACCTAACCCAAACGCAAATCCTAACCCTAACCCTAAACCTAAACCTAACCCAAACCCTAACCGTAACCCTAACCCTAACCCTAACGCTAACACAAACCCTAACCCTAAACCTAACCCAAACCCAAAACATAACCGTAACCCTCACGGAAACAATAACCCTAATCATAACCCTAACCCTAACGCTAACACAAACCCTAAACCTAACCCTAACCCTACCCCTAACCCTAACCCTAACTCTAACCCTAATCCTAACCCAAACCCAAACCCTAACCCTAACCCTAACCCTAACCCAAACCCTAACCCTAACCCTAACCCTAAACCAAACCCTAAACCTAACCCTAATCCTAACCCTAACCGTAACCCTTACCCTAACCCTAAACCTAAACGTATCCTTAACCCAAACGCAAACCCTAACCCTAACCCTAACCCTAACCCTAACCCTAACCCTAACCCAAACCCTAACCCTAACCCTAAACCTAACCCAAACCCTAAACCTAACCCTAACCCAAACATTAACCCTAAACCTAACCCTAACCCAAACGCTAACCCTAAACCTAACCCTAGCCCAAAACCTAACCCTAACACAAACCCTTACCCTAACCCAAACCCAAACCCAAACCCTAAACCTAAACCTAACCCTAACCCAAACTCTAACCGTAACTCTAACCCTATCCCTAATCCTAACCCTAAACCTAACTCTGACCCAAACTCTAACACTAAACCTAACCCTAACCCTAACCCTAACCCTAACCCTAACTCTAACCCAAACATTAAACCTAAACCTAACGCTAACCCAAACCCTAACACTAACCCTAATCCTAACCCTAAACCTAACACTAACCCAAACCCTAACATTAACCCTAACCCTAACGCTAACCCTAACCCTAACCCTAACCCTAACCCTAACCCTAACCCTAACCCAAACATTAAACCTAAACCTAACGCTAACCCAAACCCTAACACTAACCCTAACACAAACCCTAACCCTAACCCTAACCCTAAGCCTAAGCCTAAATCTAACGCTAACACAAACCCTAACCCTAACCCTAACCCTAACCCTAACCCTAACCCTAACCCAAACTCAAACCCTAAACCTAATGCTAACCCTAAACCAAACCCTATCCCTAACCCTAACCCTTATCCAAACCCTAAATCTAACCCTAACCCTAACCCGAACCAAAACCTAAACCTAACCCAAACCATAACCCTAAACCTAACCGTAACCCTAACCCTAACCCTAACCCAAACAATAACCCTAACCATAACCCTAAACCTACCCCTAACCCTAATTCTAACCCTAACCCTAACCCTAAACATTACCCATACCCTAATCCCAGGGTAGCCTTGAACTGATAATCCTCCTGCTTCATCCCCAAGAGTTGAGTTGTACCTTTTTAAGAGCAAAGATTAGATTCTGCAACAATGAAAAGGAAAATATTTTCCCTCATAGAGAACGATGCCCAAAGTAGTTTTCTGATTCAAATGTAGCTTATAGTCCTGAAGAATCCAATATGAATAATATGGTAATTTCTAAAAAGAATGAATTTGGTTATTTAGGTAACCACGTACAATCCTGGCAAGAGTTGCAGGACTGGGAAGCAACCTTGGCATGACTTGACCAGTGGAGGAGCACCTGCTCTGAAGCTGTGATAGACAGGCAGAGCTTTGCAAGTGAGTGCTGAGTGCTATTGGTCAGTCTCCTTTCATTGGTGTCTGATGTGGCCAGGAGTGCTGAGGTCACAGAATCTTGGACTAAGATTCTGGAACTCCAAGAGACAGTGACCTGGCAAAGCATTGTTTAGGGTGTTGCTAGGTGGCAAACCCTCTCAGATGAATTGCTGCAAAACACAGAGGTTTCTTGGTGGTAGGCTCTAGTGTTTGGGTGACCAGTTTGGAGAGATTTACTTGACTTTAGGTCAAAGTTCTAGTGTTTGACAAAAAGAAGCAGCCAGGAGACGATGGGAGGAGGAGGGGAGACGGTGGTGTGGCCTGCTAGCCCTGCACAGGGCCTCCACATACAGGACCTCTACTAAAACGCCTAACTCTACTAAACCTAACCCTAACCCTAACCCTAACCATAACCCTAACCCTAACCCAAACATTAACCCTAAACCTAACCCTAACCCAACCCTAACACTAACCCTCACCCTAACCC
>JAJHUQ010000058.1:255000-257500 GCA_035773235.1 Eospalax fontanierii | reverse complement strand
TTAGGGTGTTGCTAGGTGGCAAACCCTCTCAGATGAATTGCTGCAAAACACAGAGGTTTCTTGGTGGTAGGCTCTAGTGTTTGGGTGACCAGTTTGGAGAGATTTACTTGACTTTAGGTCAAAGTTCTAGTGTTTGACAAAAAGAAGCAGCCAGGAGACGATGGGAGGAGGAGGGGAGACGGTGGTGTGGCCTGCTAGCCCTGCACAGGGCCTCCACATACAGGACCTCTACTAAAACGCCTAACTCTACTAAACCTAACCCTAACCCTAACCCTAACCCTAACCCTAACCCTAACCCTAACCCTAACCCTAACACTAACCTAACACTAACCCTATACCTAACCCTAACCGTAACCCAAACATTAACCCTAAACCTAAACCTAACCCAAACCCTTAACCTAAACCTAACCCTAACCCAAACCCTAACCCTAACCCTAACTCAAACCCTAACCCTAACCCTAACACTAACCCTAACCCAAACCCAAACCCTAATCCTAACACTAACCCTAACCCTAACCATAACCCTCACCCTAACCCAAACGCAAACCCTAACCCTTACCTAACCCTAATCAAAACCCTAACCCTAACCCTAACCATAATCCTAACCCTAACGTAAAATCAAACACTAACCCTAATGCTAACCCTAACCCTAACCGTAACCCAAACCCTTACCCTAACACTAAACCTAAACCTAACCCTAACCCAAACCTAAAACATTACCCTAACCCTAACCATAACCTTAACACAAACCCTAACCCTGACACTAATCTTAGGCCTAACCATAACCCAAACCCTTACCCTAACCCTAACCCTAATCCTAACCCTAACTCTAACCCTAAACCTAAGCCTAACCCAAATCCTAAGCCTAGTCCTAACCCTAACTGTAACCCTAACGCAAACCCTAAACCTAACCCTAAGCGTAAACCTAAGCCTAACTCAAACTCTACCCCTAATCCTAACCCTAACACTCACCCTCCCACAAAACAAACCCTTACCCTACCCCTAACCCTAACCCCAAACCAAACCCTAACCCTAACCTTAACCCTAACCGTAACACTAACACTCACCCAAACCCTAAAGCTATCGCAAACCTAACCGAAACCCAAATCCTAACCCTAACCCTAACCCTAACCCAAACCCAAACCCAAACCCTAACACTAACCCTAACCCAAACCGTAAATCTAATCATAACCTTAACCCTAACCCAAAACCTAACCCTAACCCTAACCCTAACCCAAACCCTAACCTAAACCATAACTCTATCCTTAACTTCACCCTTACCATAAACCTAACAGTAACCCAAGCATCACACCCTAAACCTAACCCTAAACCTAACCCAAAACGTAACCGAAACCCTAACACTAAACCTAACTCTATCCCTAACGCTAATCCAAACCCTAACCCAAACCCTAACCCAAACCCTAACCCTAAACCTAAAAGTAACCCTAACCCAAACGCAAATCCTAACCCTAACCCTAAACCTAAACCTAACCCAAACCCTAACCGTAACCCTAACCCTAACCCTAACGCTAACACAAACCCTAACCCTAAACCTAACCCAAACCCAAACCATAACCGTAACCCTCACCCAAACCATAACCCTAATCATAACCCTAACCCTAACCCAAACCCTAAACGTAACCCTAACCCTAACCCAAACGCTAACACAAACCCTAACCCTAACCCTAACCCTAACCCTAACCCTAACCCTAACTCTAACCCTAACACTAACCCAAACCCAAACCCTAACCCTAACCCTAACCCTAACCCAAACCCTAACCCTAACCCTAACCCTAACCCAAACCCTAAACCTAACACTAATCCTAACCCTAACCGTAACCCTTACCCTAACACTAAACCTAAACGTATCCCTAACCCAAACGGAAAGCCTAACCCTAACCCTAACCCTAACCCTGACCCAAACCCTAACCGTAACCCTAACCATAACCCTAGCGCTTCCACAACCCCTACCCCTTACCCTCACCCTAACCCAAACCCTAACTCTAACCCTAACCCTAACACAAACCCAAACCCTAACCCTATCCCTAACAATATCGCAAACCCTAACCCTAACCCTAAACATAACCCAAACCCAAACCCTAACCCTAAACCTAACACTTTCCCAAACCCTAACCATAACCAGAACCCAAACCATAACTCTATCCCTCAACCTATCCCTAACCCTAAACCTTACCCTAATCCAAACCAACACCCTAACCCTAACCCTAAACCTAAACCAAACCCAAGCCCTAACACTAACCTAAGCATAAACTTAACCCTAAACCAAACGCGAAACCTAACCCTAACCCTAACCCTAACCCTAATCCTAACACTAACCCTTACCCAAACACTAACCTTATCGCAAACCCTCACCCTAAACCTAAGCTAAACCCTAATACTAACCCTAAACCTAACCCTAACCCAAACCCAAACCCTAACCCTAACTATAACATTAAACCATCCTATACACGTACCCTAACCCTAACACTAAACCTAATAC
>JAJHUQ010000058.1:230000-232500 GCA_035773235.1 Eospalax fontanierii | reverse complement strand
CTCTAACCCTAACCCTAACCCAAACCCAAACCCTAACCCTAAATCTAACAATAACGCAAACCCTAACCCTAAACCTAAACATAACCCAAACCCAAAACCTAACCCTAAACCTAACACTTACCCAAACCCTAACCATAACCAGAACCCAAACCATAACTCTATCCCTAAACCTAACCCTAACCCTAAACCTTACCCTAATCCAAACGAACACCCTAACCCTAACCCTAACCCTAACCCTAAACCTAAACCAAACCCAAGCCCTAACACTAACCTAAGCATAAACTTAACCCTAACCCAAACGCGAAACCTAACCCTAACCCTAACCCTAACCCTAATCCTAACACTAACCCTTACCCAAACAATAACCTTATCGCAAACCCTCACCCTAAACCTAACCTAAACCCTATCACTAACCCTAACCCTAACCCTAACCCAAACCCAAACCCTAACCCTAACCATAACCCTAAACCATCCTATACACGTACCCTAACCCTAACACTAAACCTAATACTAAACAAACCCCTAACCCTATAACTAAACCTTACCCTAACCCAAACATTAACCCTAAAACTAACCCTAACCCAAACCCTAACACTAAACCTAACCCTAACCCAAACCCTAACCCTAACCCTAACCCTAAACCTAACCCAAACACTAACCCTAACCCTAACCCAAACATTAAACCTAAACCTAACCCTAACCCAAACGCTAACCCTAAACCTAACCCTAGCCGAAAACCTAACCCTAACACAAACCCTTACCCTAACCCAAACCCAAACCCAAACCCTAAACCTAACCCTAACCCTAACCCAAACTCTAACCGTAACTCTAACCCTAACCCTAATCCTAACCCTAAACCTAACACTAACCCAAACCCTAACACTAACCCTAACCCTAACCCTAACCCTAAACCTAACCCTAACCCAAACATTAAACCTAAACCTAACGCTAATTCAAACCTTAACACTAACCCTAACACAAACCCTAACCCTAACCTAACCCTAACCCTAACCCTAACCCTAAGCCTAAGCCTAAATCTAACGCTAACACAAACCCTAAACCTAACCCTAACCCTAACCCTAACCCTAACCCTAACCCTAACCCAAACTCAAACCCTAAACCTAATGCTAGCCCTAGACCAAGCCCTATCCCTAACCCTAACCCTTATCCAAGCCCTTAATCTAACCCTAACCCTAACCCGAACCAAAACCTAAACCTTACCCAGACCATAACCCTAAACCTAGCCGTAAGCCTAACCCTAACCCTAACCCAAACAGTAACCCTAACCATAACCCTAAACCTACCCCTAACCCTAATTCTAACCCTAACCCTTACCCTAAACATTACCCATACCCTAATCCCAGGGTAGCCTTGAACTGATAATCCTCCTGCTTCATCCCCAAGAGTTGAGTTGTACCTTTTTAAGAGCAAAGATTAGATTCTGCAACAATGAAAAGGAAAATATTTTCCCTCATAGAGAACGATGCCCAAAGTAGTTTTCTGATTCAAATGTAGCTTATAGTCCTGAAGAATCCAATATGAATAATATGGTAATTTCTAAAAAGAATGAATTTGGTTATTTAGGTAACCACGTACAATCCTGGCAAAAGTTGCAGGACTGGGAAGCAACCTTGGCATGACTTGACCAGTGGATGAGCACCTGCTCTGAAGCTGTGATAGACAGGAAGAGCTTTGCAAGTGAGTGCTGAGTGCTATTGGTCAGTCTCCTTTCATTGGTGTCTGATGTGGCCAGGAGTGCTGAGGTCACAGAATCTTGGACTAAGATTCTGGAACTCCAAGAGACAGTGACCTGGCAAAGCATTGTTTAGGGTGTTGCTAGGTGGCAAACCCTCTCAGATGAATTGCTGCAAAACACAGAGGTTTCTTGGTGGTAGGCTCTAGTGTTTGGGTGACCAGTTTGGAGAGATTTACTTGACTTTAGGTCAAAGTTCTAGTGTTTGACAAAAAGAAGCAGCCAGGAGACGATGGGAGGAGAAGGGGAGACGGTGGTGTGGCCTGCTAGCCCTGCACAGGGCCTCCACATACAGGACCTCTACTAAAACGCCTAACTCTACTAAACCTAACCCTAACCCTAACCCTAACCCTAACCCTAACCCTAACCCTAACCCTAACACTAACCTAACACTAACCCTATACCTAACCCTAACCGTAGCCCAAACCTTAACCCTAAACCTAAACCTAACCCAAACCCTTAACCTAAACCTAACCCTAACCCAAACCCTAACCCTAACCCTAACTCAAACCCTAACCCTAACCCTAACACTAACCCTAACCCAAACCCAAACCCTAATCCTAACACTAACCCTAACCCTAACCATAACCCTCACCCTAACCCAAACGCAAACCCTAACCCTTACCTAACCCTAATGCAAACCCTATCCCTAACCCTAGCCATAATCCTAACCCTAACGTTAAATCAAACACTAACCCTAATGCTAACCCTATCCCTAACCGTAACCCAAACCCTTACCCTAACACT
>JAJHUQ010000058.1:215000-225000 GCA_035773235.1 Eospalax fontanierii | reverse complement strand
TTGGAGAGATTTACTTGACTTTAGGTCAAAGTTCTAGTGTTTGACAAAAAGAAACAGCCAGGAGACGATGGGAGGAGGAGGGGAGACGGTGGTGTGGCCTGCTAGCCCTGCACAGGGCCTCCACATACAGGACCTCTACTAAAACGCCTAACTCTACTAAACCTAACCCTAACCCTAACCCTAACCCTAACCCTAACCCTAACCCTAACCCTAACACTAACCTAACACTAACCCTATACCTAACCCTAACCGTAACCCAAACATTAACCCTAAACCTAAACCTAACCCAAACCCTTAACCTAAACCTAACCCTAACCCAAACCCTAACCCTAACCCTAACTCAAACCCTAACCCTAACCCTAACACTAACCCTAACCCAAACCCAAACCCTAATCCTAACACTAACCCTAACCCTAACCATAACCCTCACCCTAACCCAAACGCAAACCCTAACCCTTACCTAACCCTAATCCAAACCCTAACCCTAACCCTAACCATAATCCTAACCCTAACGTTAAATCAAACACTAACCCTAATGCTAACCCTAACCCTAACCGTAACCCAAACCCTTATCCTAACACAAAACCTAAACCTAACCCTAACCCAAACCTAAAACATTACCCTAACCCTAACCATAACCTTAACACAAACCCTAACCCTGACACTAAACTTAGGCCTAACCATAACCCAAACCCTTACCCTAACCCTAACCCTAATCCTAACCCTAACTCTAACCCTAAACCTAAGCCTAACCCAAATCCTAAGCCTAGTCCTAACCCTAACTGTAACCCTAACGCAAACCCTAAACCTAACCCTAAGCGTAAACCTAACCCTAACTCAAACTCTACCCCTAATCCTAACCCTAACACTAACCCTAACACAAAACAAACCCTTACCCTAACCCTAACCCTAACCCCAAACCAAACCCTAACCCTAACCTTAACCCTAACCGTAACACTAACACTAACCCAAACCCTAAACCTATACCAAACCTAACCGAAACCCAAATCCTAACCCTAACCCTAACACTAACCCAAACCCAAACCCAAACCCTAACACTAACCCTAACCCAAACCGTAAATCTAATCATAACCTTAACCCTAACCCAAACCCTAACCCTAACCCTAACCCTAACCCAAACCCTAACCTAAACCATAACTCTATCCTTAACTTCACCGTTACCATAAACCTAACAGTAACCCAAGCATCACACCCTAAACCTAACCCTAAACCTAAGCCAAAACGTAACCGAAACCCTAACACTAAACCTAACTCTATCCCTAACGCTAATCCAAACCCTAACCCAAACCCTAACCCTAACCCTAACCCTAACCCTAACCCTAAACCTAAAAGTAACCCTAACCCAAACGCAAATCCTAACCCTAACCCTAAACCTAAACCTAACCCAAACCCTAACCGTAACCCGAACCCTAACCCTAACGCTAACACAATCCCTAACCCTTAACCTAACCCAAACCCAAACCATAACCATAACCCTCACCCAAACCATAACCCTAATCATAACCCTAACCCTAACCCAAAACCTAAACGTAACCCTAACCCTAACCCTAACGCTAACACAAACCCTAACCCTAACCCTAACGCTAACACAAACCCTAACCCTAACCCAAACCCTAACTCTAACCCTAACCCTAACCCAAACCCAAACCCTAACCCTAAATCTAACAATAACGCAAACCCTAACCCTAAACCTAAACATAACCCAAACCCAAACCCTAACCCTAAACCTAACACTTACCCAAACCCTAACCATAACCAGAACCCAAACCATAACTCTATCCCTAAACCTAACCCTAACCCTAACCCTTACCCTAATCCAACCGAACACCCTAACCCTAACCCTAACCCTAACCCTAAACCTAAACCAAACCCAAGCCCTAACACTAACCTAAGCATAAACTTAACCCTAACCCAAACGCGAAACCTAACCCTAACCCTAACCCTAACCCTAATCCTAACACTATCCCTTACCCAAACACTAACCTTATCGCAAACCCTCACCCTAAACCTAACCTAAACCCTAACACTAACCCTAACCCTAACCCTAACCCAAACCCAAACCCTAACCCTAACCATAACCCTAAACCATCCTATACACGTACCCTAACCCTAACACTAAACCTAATACTAAACAAACCCCTAACCCTATAACTAAACCTTACCCTAACCCAAACACTAACCCTAACCCTAACCCTAACCCAAACCCAAACCCTAACCCTAACCATAACCCAAACCCTAACCCTAACCCTAACCCTAAACCTAACCCAAACACTAACCCTAACCCTAACCCAAACATTAAACCTAAACCTAACCCTAACCCAAACGCTAACCCTAAACCTAACCCTAGCCCAAAACCTAACCCTAACACAAACCCTTACCCTAACCCAAACCCAAACCCAAACCCTAAACCTAACCCTAACCCTAACCCAAACTCTAACCGTAACTCTAACCCTAACCCTAATCCTAACCCTAAACCTAACACTAACCCAAACCCTAACACTAACCCTAACCCTAACCCTAACCCTAACCCTAACCCTAACCCAAACATTAAACCTAAATCTAACGCTAATTCAAACCTTAACACTAACCCTAACACAAACCCTAACCCTAACCTAACCCTAACCCTAACCCTAACCCTAAGCCTAAGCCTAAATCTAACGCTAACACAAACCCTAAACCTAACCCTAACCCTAACCCTAACCCTAACCCTAACCCTAACCCAAACTCAAACCCTAAACCTAATGCTAACCCTAAACCAAACCCTATCCCTAACCCTAACCCTTATCCAAACCCTAAATCTAACCCTAACCCTAACCCGAACCAAAACCTAAACCTAACCCAAACCATAACCCTAAACCTAACCGTAACCCTAACCCTAACCCTAACCCAAACAGTAACCCTAACCATAACCCTAAACCTACCCCTAACCCTAATTCTAACCCTAAACATTACCCATACCCTAATCCCAGGGTAGCCTTGAACTGATAATCCTCCTGCTTCATCCCCAAGAGTTGAGTTGTACCTTTTTAAGAGCAAAGATTAGATTCTGCAACAATGAAAAGGAAAATATTTTCCCTCATAGAGAACGATGCCCAAAGTAGTTTTCTGATTCAAATGTAGCTTATAGTCCTGAAGAATCCAATATGAATAATATGGTAATTTCTAAAAAGAATGAATTTGGTTATTTAGGTAACCACGTACAATCCTGGCAAAAGTTGCAGGACTGGGAAGCAACCTTGGCATGACTTGACCAGTGGAGGAGCACCTGCTCTGAAGCTGTGATAGACAGGCAGAGCTTTGCAAGTGAGTGCTGAGTGCTATTGGTCAGTCTCCTTTCATTGGTGTCTGATGTGGCCAGGAGTGCTGAGGTCACAGAATCTTGGACTAAGATTCGGGAACTCCAAGAGACAGTGACCTGGCAAAGCATTGTTTAGGGTGTTGCTAGGTGGCAAACCCTCTCAGATGAATTGCTGCAAAACACAGAGGATTCTTGGTGGTAGGCTCTAGTGTTTGGGTGACCAGTTTGGAGAGATTTACTTGACTTTAGGTCAAAGTTCTAGTGTTTGACAAAAAGAAGCAGCCAGGAGACGATGGGAGGAGGAGGGGAGACGGTGGTGTGGCCTGCTAGCCCTGCACAGGGCCTCCACATACAGGACCTCTACTAAAACGAATAACTCTACTAAACCTAACCCTAACCCTAACCCTAACCCTAACACTAACCTAACACTAAACCTATACCTAACCCTAACCCTAACCCAAACATTAACCCTAAACCTAAACCTAACCCAAACCCTTAACCTAAACCTAACCCTAACCCAAACCCTAACCCTAACCCTAACTCAAACCCTAACCCTAACCCTAACACTAACCCTAACCCAAACCCAAACCCTAATCCTAACACTAACCCTAACCCTAACCATAACCCTCACCCTAACCCAAACGCAAACCCTAACCCTTACCTAACCCTAATCCAAACCCTAACCCTAACTCTAACCCTAACCATAATCCTAACCCTAACGTTAAACCAAACACTAACCCTAATGCTAACCCTAACCCTAACCGTAACCCAAACCCTTACCCTAACACTAAACCTAAACCTAACCCTAACCCAAACCCAAAACATAACCCTAACGCTAACCATAACCTTAACACAAACCCTAACCCTGACACTAATCTTAGCCCTAACCATAACCCAAACCCTTACCCTAACCCTAACCCTAATCCTAACCCTAACTCTAACCCTAAACCTAAGCCTAACCCAAATCCTAAGCCTAGTCCTAACCCTAACTGTAACCCTAACGCAAACCCTAAACCTAACCCTAAGCGTAAACCTAACCCTAACTCAAACTCTACCCCTAATCCTAACCCTAACCCTAACCCTAACACAAAACAAACCCTTACCCTAACCCTAACCCTAACCCCAAACCAAACCCTAACCATAACCTTAACCCTAACCGTAACACTAACACTAACCCAAACCCTAAACCTATACGAAACCTAACCGAAACCCTAATCCTAACCCTAACCCTAACCCTAACCCAAACCCAAACCCAAACCCTAACACTAACCCTAACCCAAACCGTAAATCTAATCATAACATTAACCCTAACCCAAACCCTAACCCTAACCCTAACCCTAACCCAAACCCTAACCTAAACCATAACTCTATCCTTAACTTCACCCTTACCATAAACCTAACTGTAATCCAAGCATCACACCCTAAACCTAACCCTAAACCTAACCCAAAACGTAACCGAAACCCTAACACTAAACCTAACTCTATCCCTAACGCTAATCCAAACCCTAACCCAAACCCTAACCCTAACCCTAACCCTAACCCTAAACCTAAAAGTAACCCTAACCCAAACGCAAACCCTAACCCTAAACCTAAACCTAAACCTAACCCAAACCCTAACCGTAACCCTAACCCTAACCCTAACGCTAACACCAACCCTAACCCTAAACCTAACCCAAACCCAAACCATAACCGTACCCCTCACCCAAACCATAACCCTAATCATAACCCTAACCCTAACCCTAACCCTAACCCAAACCCTAACCGTAACCCTAACCCTAACCCTAACGCTAACACAAACCCTAACCCTAACCCTAACCCTAACCCAAACCCTAACTCTAACCCTAACCCTAACCGAAACCTAAACCCTAACCCTAACCCTAACAATAACGCAAACCCTAACCCTAACCCTAAACATAACCCAAACCCAAACCCTAACCCTAAACCTAACACTTTCCCAAACCCTAACCATAACCAGAACACAAACCATAACTCTATCCCTAAACCAAACCCTAACCCTAAACCTTACCCTAATCCAAACCAACACCCTAACCCTAACCCTAACCCTAACCCTAAACCTAAACCAAACCCAGGCCCTAACACTAACCTAAGCATAAACTTAACCCTAAACCAAACGCGAAACCTAACCCTAACCCTAACCCTAACCCTAATCCTAACACTAACCCTTACCCAAACACTAACCTTATCGCAAACCCTCACCCTAAACCTAAGCTAAACCCTAATACTAACCCTAACCCTAACCCTAACCCAAACCCAAACCCTAACCCTAACTATAACATTAAACCATCCTATACACGTACCCTAACCCTAACACTAAACCTAATACTAAACAAACCCCTAACCCTATAACTAAACCTTACCCTAACCCAAACATTAACCCTAAAACTAACCCTAACCCAAACCCTAACACTAAACCTAACCCTAACCCAAACCCTGACCCTAACCCTAAACCTAACCCAAACCCTAACCCTAACCCTAACCCAAACATTAACCCTAAACCTAACCCTAACCCAAACGCTACCCCTACACCTAACCCTAGCCCAAAACCTAACCCTAACACAAACCCTTACCCTAACCCAAACCCAAACCTAAACCCTAAACCTAACACTAACCCTAACCCAAACTCTAACCGTAACTCTAACCCTAACCCTAATCCTAAACCTAAACCTAACACTAACCCAAACCCTAACACTAACCCTAACCCTAACCCTAACCCTAACCCTAACCCAAACATTAAACCTAAACCTAACGCTAACCCAAACCCTAACACTAACCCTAACTCAAACCCTAACCCTAACCCTAACCCTAACCCTAAGCCTAAGCCTAAATCTAACGCTAACACAAACCCTAACCCTAACCCTAACCCTAACCCTAACCCTAACCCTAACCCTAACCCAAACTCAAACCCTAAACCTAATGCTAACCCTAAACCAAACCCTATCCCTAACCCTAACCTTTATCCAAACCCTAAATCTAATCCTAACCCTAACCCGAACCAAAACCTAAACCTAACCCAAACCATAACCCTAAACCTAACCGTAACCCTAACCCTAACCCTAACCCAAACAGTAACCCTAACCATTACCCTAAACCTACCCCTAACCCTAATTCTAACCCTAACCCTAACCATAAACATTACCCATACCCTAATCCCAGGGTAGCCTTGAACTGATAATCCTCCTGCTTCATCCCCAAGAGTTGAGTTGTACCTTTTTAAGAGCAAAGATTAGATTCTGCAACAATGAAAAGGAAAATATTTTCCCTCATAGAGAACGATGCCCAAAGTAGTTTTCTGATTCAAATGTAGCTTATAGTCCTGAAGAATCCAATATGAATAATATGGTAATTTCTAAAAAGAATGAATTTGGTTATTTAGGTAACCACGTACAATCCTGGCAAGAGTTGCAGGACTGGGAAGCAACCTTGGCATGACATGACCAGTGGAGGAGCACCTGCTCTGAAGCTGTGATAGACAGGCAGAGCTTTGCAAGTGAGTGCTGAGTGCTATTGGTCAGTCTCCTTTCATTGGTGTCTGATGTGGCCAGGAGTGCTGAGGTCACAGAATCTTGGACTAAGATTCTGGAACTCCAAGAGACAGTGACCTGGCAAAGCATTGTTTAGGGTGTTGCTAGGTGGCAAACCCTCTCAGATGAATTGCTGCAAAACACATAGGTTTCTTGGTGGTAGGCTCTAGTGTTTGGGTGACCAGTTTGGAGAGATTTACTTGACTTTAGGTCAAAGTTCTAGTGTTTGACAAAAAGAAGCAGCCAGGAGACGATGGGAGGAGGAGGGGAGACGGTGGTGTGGCCTGCTAGCCCTGCACAGGGCCTCCACATACAGGACCTCTACTAAAACGCCTAACTCTACTAAACCTAACCCTAACCCTAACCCTAACCCTAACCCTAACCCTAACCCTAACCCTAACACTAACCTAACACTAACCCTAAACCTAAACCTAACCCTAACCCAAACATTAACCCTAAACCTAAACCTAACCCAAACCCTTAACCTAAACCTAACCCTAACCCAAACCCTAACCCTAACCCTAACTCAAACCCTAACCCTAACCCTAACCCTAACCCCAAACCAAACCCTAACCCTAACCTTAACCCTAACCGTAACACTAACACTAACCCAAACCCTAAACCTATACCAAACCTAACCGAAACCCAAATCCTAACCCTAACCCTAACCCTAACCCAAACCCAAATCCAAACCCTAACACTAACCCTAACCCAAACCGTAAATCTAATCATAACCTTAACCCTAACCCAAACCCTAACCCTAACCCTAACCCTAACCCAAACCCTAACCTAAACCATAACTCTATCCTTAACTTCACCCTTACCATAAACCTAACAGTAACCCAAGCAGCACACCCTAAACCTAACCCTAAACCTAACCCAAAACGTAACCGAAACCCTAACACTAAACCTAACTCTATCCCTAATGTTAATCCAAACCCTAACCCAAACCCTAAACCTAACCCTAACCATAACCCTAAACCTAAAAGTAACCCTAACCCAAACGCAAATCCTAACCCTAACCCTAAACCTAAACCTAACCCAAACCCTAACCGTAACCCTAACCCTAACCCTAACGCTAACACAAACCCTAACCCTAAACCTAACCCAAACCCAAACCATAACCGTAACCCTCACGGAAACCATAACCCTAATCATAACCCTAACCCTAACCCAAACCCTAAACGTAACCCTAACCCTAACCCTAACGCTAACACAAACCCTAAACCTAACCCTAACCCTAACCATAACCCTAACCCTAACTCTAACCCTAATCCTAACCCAAAACCAAACCCTAACCCTAACCCTAACCCTAACCCTAACCCTAACCCAAACCCTAACCCTAACCCTAACCCTAACCCAAACCCTAAACCTAACCCTAATCCTAACCCTAACCGTAACCCTTACCCTAACCCTAAACCTAAACGTATCCCTAACCCAAACGCAAACCCTAACCCTAACCCTAACCCTAACCCAAACATTAAACCTAAACCTAACCCTAACCCAAACGCTAACCCTAAACCTAACCCTAGCCCAAAACCTAACCCTAACACAAACCCTTACCCTAACCCAAACCCAAACCCAAACCCTAAACCTAAACCTAACCCTAATCCAAACTCTAACCGTAACTCTAACCCTAACCCTAATCCTAACCCTAAACCTAACACTAACCCAAACCCTAACACTAACCCTAACCCTAACCCTAACCCTAACCCTAACACTAACCCAAACATTAAACCTAAACCTAACGCTAACCCAAACCCTAACACTCACCCTAACACAAACCCTAACCCTAACCCTAACCCTAAGCCTAAGCCTAAATCTAACACTAACACAAACCCTAAGGCTAACCCTAACCCTAACCCTAACCCTAACCCTAACCCTAACCCAAACTCAAACCCTAAACCTAATGCTAACCCTAAACCAAACCCTATCCCTAACCCTAACCCTTATCCAAACCCTAAATCTAACCCTAACCCTAACCCGAACCAAAACCTAAACCTAACCCAAACCATAACCCTAAACCTAACCGTAACCCTAACCCTAACCCTAACCCAAACAGTAACCCTAACCATAACCCTAAACCTACCCCTAACCCTAATTCTAACCCTAACCCTAACACTAAACATTACCCATACCCTAATCCCAGGGTAGCCTTGAACTGATAATCCTCCTGCTTCATCCCCAAGAGTTGAGTTGTACCTTTTTAAGAGCAAAGATTAGATTCTGCAACAATGAAAAGGAAAATATTTTTCCTCATAGAGAACGATGCCCAAAGTAGTTTTCTGATTCAAATGTAGCTTATAGTCCTGAAGAATCCAATATGAATAATATGGTAATTTCTAAAAAGAATGAATTTGGTTATTTAGGTAACCACGTACAATCCTGGCAAGAGTTGCAGGACTGGGAAGCAACCTTGGCATGACTTGACCAGTGGAGGAGCACCTGCTCAGAAGCTGTGATAGACAGGCAGAGCTTTGCAAGTGAGTGCTGAGTGCTATTGGTCAGTCTCCTTTCATTGGTGTCTGATGTGGCCAGGAGTGCTGAGGTCACAGAATCTTGGACTAAGATTCTGGAACTCCAAGAGACAGTGACCTGGCAAAGCATTGTTTAGAGTGTTGCTAGGTGGCAAACCCTCTCAGATGAATTGCTGCAAAACACAGAGGTTTCTTGGTGGTAGGCTCTAGTGTTTGGGTGACCAGTTTGGAGAGATTTACTTGACTTTAGGACAAAGTTCTAGTGTTTGACAAAAAGAAGCAGCCAGGAGACGATGGGAGGAGGAGGGGAGACGGTGGTGTGGCCTGCTAGCCCTGCACAGGGCCTCCACATACAGGACCTCTACTAAAACGCCTAACTCTACTAAACCTAACCCTAACCCTAACCCTAACCCTAACCCTAACCCTAACCCTAACACTAACCTAACACTAACCCTATACCTAACCCTAACCCTAACCCAAACATTAACCCTAAACCTAAACCTAACCCAAACCCTTAACCTAAACCTAACCCTAACCCAAAACCTAACCCTAACCCTAACACTGACCCTAACCCAAACCCAAACCCTAATCCTAACACTAACCCTAACTCTAACCATAACCCTCACCCTAACCCAAACGCAAACCCTAACCCTTACCTAACC
>JAJHUQ010000058.1:202500-210000 GCA_035773235.1 Eospalax fontanierii | reverse complement strand
CCCTAACCCTAACCCTAACCCTAACCCCAAACCAAACCCTAACCCTAACCTTAACCCTAACCGTAACACTAACACTAACCCAAACCCTAAACCTATACCAAACCTAACCGAAACCCAAATCCTAACCCTAACCCTAACCCTAACCCAAACCCAAATCCAAACCCTAACACTAACCCTAACCCAAACCGTAAATCTAATCATAACCTTAACCCTAACCCAAACCCTAACCCTAACCCTAACCCTAACCCAAACCCTAACCTAAACCATAACTCTATCCTTAACTTCACCCTTACCATAAACCTAACAGTAACCCAAGCAGCACACCCTAAACCTAACCCTAAACCTAACCCAAAACGTAACCGAAACCCTAACACTAAACCTAACTCTATCCCTAATGTTAATCCAAACCCTAACCCAAACCCTAAACCTAACCCTAACCATAACCCTAAACCTAAAAGTAACCCTAACCCAAACGCAAATCCTAACCCTAACCCTAAACCTAAACCTAACCCAAACCCTAACCGTAACCCTAACCCTAACCCTAACGCTAACACAAACCCTAACCCTAAACCTAACCCAAACCCAAACCATAACCGTAACCCTCACGGAAACCATAACCCTAATCATAACCCTAACCCTAACCCAAACCCTAAACGTAACCCTAACCCTAACCCTAACGCTAACACAAACCCTAAACCTAACCCTAACCCTAACCATAACCCTAACCCTAACTCTAACCCTAATCCTAACCCAAACCCAAACCCTAACCCTAACCCTAACCCTAACCCTAACCCTAACCCAAACCCTAACCCTAACCCTAACCCTAACCCAAACCCTAAACCTAACCCTAATCCTAACCCTAACCGTAACCCTTACCCTAACCCTAAACCTAAACGTATCCCTAACCCAAACGCAAACCCTAACCCTAACCCTAACCCTAACCCAAACATTAAACCTAAACCTAACCCTAACCCAAACGCTAACCCTAAACCTAACCCTAGCCCAAAACCTAACCCTAACACAAACCCTTACCCTAACCCAAACCCAAACCCAAACCCTAAACCTAAACCTAACCCTAATCCAAACTCTAACCGTAACTCTAACCCTAACCCTAATCCTAACCCTAAACCTAACACTAACCCAAACCCTAACACTAACCCTAACCCTAACCCTAACCCTAACCCTAACACTAACCCAAACATTAAACCTAAACCTAACGCTAACCCAAACCCTAACACTCACCCTAACACAAACCCTAACCCTAACCCTAACCCTAAGCCTAAGCCTAAATCTAACACTAACACAAACCCTAAGCCTAACCCTAACCCTAACCCTAACCCTAACCCTAACCCTAACCCAAACTCAAACCCTAAACCTAATGCCAACCCTAAACCAAACCCCAAACCAAACCCCAACCCTAACCCAAACTCAAACCCCACACCTAATGCTAACCCTAAACCAAACCCTATCCCTAACCCTAACCCTTATCCAAACCCTAAATCTAACGCTAACCCTAACCCGAACCAAAACCTAAACCTAACCCAAACCATAACCCTAAACCTAACCGTAACCCTAACCCTAACCCTAACCCAAACAGTAACCCTAACCATAACCCTAAACCTACCCCTAACCCTAATTCTAACCCTAACCCTAACACTAAACATTACCCATACCCTAATCCCAGGGTAGCCTTGAACTGATAATCCTCCTGCTTCATCCCCAAGAGTTGAGTTGTACCTTTTTAAGAGCAAAGATTAGATTCTGCAACAATGAAAAGGAAAATATTTTTCCTCATAGAGAACGATGCCCAAAGTAGTTTTCTGATTCAAATGTAGCTTATAGTCCTGAAGAATCCAATATGAATAATATGGTAATTTCTAAAAAGAATGAATTTGGTTATTTAGGTAACCACGTACAATCCTGGCAAGAGTTGCAGGACTGGGAAGCAACCTTGGCATGACTTGACCAGTGGAGGAGCACCTGCTCAGAAGCTGTGATAGACAGGCAGAGCTTTGCAAGTGAGTGCTGAGTGCTATTGGTCAGTCTCCTTTCATTGGTGTCTGATGTGGCCAGGAGTGCTGAGGTCACAGAATCTTGGACTAAGATTCTGGAACTCCAAGAGACAGTGACCTGGCAAAGCATTGTTTAGAGTGTTGCTAGGTGGCAAACCCTCTCAGATGAATTGCTGCAAAACACAGAGGTTTCTTGGTGGTAGGCTCTAGTGTTTGGGTGACCAGTTTGGAGAGATTTACTTGACTTTAGGACAAAGTTCTAGTGTTTGACAAAAAGAAGCAGCCAGGAGACGATGGGAGGAGGAGGGGAGACGGTGGTGTGGCCTGCTAGCCCTGCACAGGGCCTCCACATACAGGACCTCTACTAAAACGCCTAACTCTACTAAACCTAACCCTAACCCTAACCCTAACCCTAACCCTAACCCTAACCCTAACACTAACCTAACACTAACCCTATACCTAACCCTAACCCTAACCCAAACATTAACCCTAAACCTAAACCTAACCCAAACCCTTAACCTAAACCTAACCCTAACCCAAAACCTAACCCTAACCCTAACACTGACCCTAACCCAAACCCAAACCCTAATCCTAACACTAACCCTAACTCTAACCATAACCCTCACCCTAACCCAAACGCAAACCCTAACCCTTACCTAACCCTAATCCAAACCCTAACCCTAACCCTAACCCTAACCATAATCCTAACCCTAACGTTAAACCAAACACTAACCCTAATGCTAACCCTAACCCTAACCGTAACCCAAACCCTTACCTAACACTAAACCTAAACCTAACCGTAACCCAAACCTAAAACATAACCCTAACCCTAACCATAACCTTAACACAAACCCTAACCCTGACACTAATCTTAGCCCTAACCATAACCCAAACCCTTACCCTAACCCTAACCCTAATCCTAACCCTAACTCTAACCCTAAACCTAAGCCTAACCCAAATCCTAAGCCTAGTCCTAACCCTAACTGTAACCCTAACGCAAACCCTAAACCTAACCCTAAGCGTAAACCTAACCCTAACTCAAACTCTACCCCTAATCCTAACCCTAACACTAACCCTAACATAAAACAAACCCTTACCCTTACCCTAACAATAACCCCAAGCCAAACCCTAATCCTAAACTAAAACCTAACCGTTACACTAACGCTAACCCAAACCCTAAACCTAAACCAAACCTAACCGAAAACCAAATCCTAACCCTAACCCTAACCCTAACCCAAACCCAAACCCAAACCCTAACACTAACCCTAACCCAAACCGTAAATCTAATCATAACCTTAACCCTAACCCAAACCCTAACCCTAACCCTAACCCTAACCCAAACCCTAACCTAAACCATAACTCTATCCTTAACTTCACCCTTACCATAAACCTAACAGTAACCCAAGCATCACACCCTAAACCTAACCCTAAACCTAACCCAAAACGTAACCGAAACCCTAACACTAAACCTAACTCTATCCCTAACGCTAATCCAAACCCTAACCCAAACCCTAAACCTAACCCTAACCCTAACCCTAACCCTAACCCTAAACCTAAAAGTAACCCTAACCCGAACGCAAGTCCTAACCCTAACCCTAAACCTAAACCTAACCCAAACCCTAACCTTAATCCGAACCCTAACCCTAACGCTAACACAAACCCTAACCCTAAACCTAACCCAAACCCAAACCATAACCGTAAACCTCACCCAAACCATAACCCTAATCATAACCCTAACCCTAACCCAAAACCTAAACGTAACCCTAACCCTAACCCTAACGCTAACACAAATCCTAACCCTAACCCTAACGCTAACACAAACCCTAAACCTAACCCTAACGCTAACACAAACCCTAACCCTAACCCTAACCCTAACCCAAACCCTAACCCTAACCCTAACCCTAAACCTAACACAAACCCTAACCCTAACCCTAACCCAAACATTAACCCTAAACCTAACCCTAACCCAAACCCTAACCCTAACCCTAATCCTAGTCCTAAACCTAACCCTAACCCTAACCCAAACATTAACCCTAAACCTAAACCTAACCCAAACCCTTAACCTAAACCTAACCCTATCCCAAACCCTAACCCTAACCCTAACTCAAACCCTAACCCTAACCCTAACCCTAACCCTAACCCCAAACCAAACCCTAACCCTAACCATAACCCTAACCGTAACACTAACACTAACCCAAACCCTAAACCTATACCAAACCTAACCGAAACCCAAATCCTAACCCTAACCCTAACCCTAACCCAAACTCAAATCCAAACCCTAACACTAACCCTAAAACAAACCGTAAATCTAATCATAACCTTAACCCTAACCCAAACCCTAACCCTAACCCTAACCCTAACCCAAACCCTAAGCTAAACCATAACTCTATCCTTAACTTCACCCTTACCATAAACCTAACAGTAACCCAAGCATCACACCCTAAACCTAACCCTAAACCTAACCCAAAACGTAACCGAAACCCTAACACTAAACCTAACTCTATCCCTAACGCTAATCCAAACCCTAACCCAAACCCTAAACCTAACCCTAACCCTAACCCTAAACCTAAAAGTAACCCTAACCCAAACGCAAATCCTAACCCTAACCCTAAACCTAAACCTAACCCAAACCCTAACCGTAACCCTAACCCTAACCCTAACGCTAACACAAACCCTAACCCTAAACCTAACCCAAACCCAAACCATAACCGTAACCCTCACGGAAACCATAACCATAATCATAACCCTAACCCTAACCCAAAACCTAAACGTAACCCTAACCCTAACCCTAACGCTAACACAAACCCTAAACCTAACCCTAACCCTAACCCTAACCCTAACCCTAACTCTAACCCTAATCCTAACCCAAACCCAAACCCTAACCCTAACCCTAACCCTAACCCTAACCCTAACCCAAACCCTAACCCTAACCCTAACCCTAACCCAAACCCTAAACCTAACCCTAATCCTAACCCTAACCGTAACCCTTACCCTAACCCTAAACCTAAACGTATCCCTAACCCAAACGCAAACCCTAACCCTAACCCTAACCCAAACCCTAACCCTAACCCTAAACCTAACCCAAACCCTAACCCTAACCCTAACCCAAACATTAACCCTAAACCTAACCCTAACCCAAACGCTAACCCTAAACCTAACCCTAGCCCAAAACCTAACCCTAACACAAACCCTTACCCTAACCCAAACCCAAACCCAAACCCTAAAACTAAACCTAACCCTAACCCAAACTCTAACCGTAACTCTAACCCTAACCCTAATCCTAACCCTAAACCTAACACTAACCCAAACCCTAACCCTTACCCTAACCCAAACCCAAACCCAAACCCTAAACCTAAACCTAACCCTAATCCAAACTCTAACCGTAACTCTAACCCTAACCCTAATCCTAACCCTAAACCTAACACTAACCCAAACCCTAACACTAACCCTAACCCTAACCCTAACCCTAACCCTAACACTAACCCAAACATTAAACCTAAACCTAACGCTAACCCAAACCCTAACACTCACCCTAACACAAACCCTAACCCTAACCCTAACCCTAAGCCTCAGCCTAAATCTAACACTCACACAAACCCTAACCCTAACCCTAACCCTAACCCTAACCCTACCCCTAACCCTAACCCTAACCCAAACTCAAACCCTAAACCTAATGCTAACCCTAAACCAAACCCTATCCCTAACCCTAACCCTTATCCAAACCCTAAATCTAACCCTAACCCTAACCCGAACCAAAACCTAAACCTAACCCAAACCATAACCCTAAACCTAACCGTAACCCTAACCCTAACCCTAACCCAAACAGTAACCCTAACCATAACCCTAAACCTACCCCTAACCCTAATTCTAACCCTAACCCTAACCCTAAACATTACCCATACCCTAATCCCAGGGTAGCCTTGAACTGATAATCCTCCTGCTTCATCCCCAAGAGTTGAGTTGTTCCTTTTTAAGAGCAAAGATTAGATTCTGCAACAATGAAAAGGAAAATATTTTTCCTCATAGAGAACGATGCCCAAAGTAGTTTTCTGATTCAAATGTAGCTTATAGTCCTGAAGAATCCAATATGAATAATATGGTAATTTCTAAAAAGAATGAATTTGGTTATTTAGGTAACCACGTACAATCCTGGCAAGAGTTGCAGGACTGGGAAGCAACCTTGGCATGACTTGACCAGTGGAGGAGCACCTGCTCTGAAGCTGTGATAGACAGGCAGAGCTTTGCAAGTGAGTGCTGAGTGCTATTGGTCAGTCTCCTTTCATTGGTGTCTGATGTGGCCAGGAGTGCTGAGGTCACAGAATCTTGGACTAAGATTCTGGAACTCCAAGAGACAGTGACCTGGCAAAGCATTGTTTAGGGTGTTGCTAGGTGGCAAACCCTCTCAGATGAATTGCTGCAAAACACAGAGGTTTCTTGGTGGTAGGCTCTAGTGTTTGGGTGACCAGTTTGGAGAGATTTACTTGACTTTAGGTCAAAGTTCTAGTGTTTGACAAAAAGAAGCAGCCAGGAGACGATGGGAGGAGGAGGGGAGACGGTGGTGTGGCCTGCTAGCCCTGCACAGGGCCTCCACATACAGGACCTCTACTAAAACGAATAACTCTACTAAACCTAACCCTAACCCTAACCCTAACCCTAACCCTAACCCTAACACTAACCTAACACTAACCCTATACCTAACCCTAACCCTAACCCAAACATTAACCCTAAACCTAAACCTAACCCAAACCCTTAACCTAAACCTAACCCTAACCCAAAACCTAACCCTAACCCTAAAACTGACCCTAACCCAAACCCAAACCCTAATCCTAACACTAACCCTAACTCTAACCATAACCCTCACCCTAACCCAAACGCAAACCCTAACCCTTACCTAACCCTAATCCAAACCCTAACCCTAACCCTAACCCTAACCATAATCCTAACCCTAACTTTAAACCAAACACTAACCCTAATGCTAACCCTAACCCTAACCGTAACCCAAACCCTTACCTAACACTAAACCTAAACCTAACCGTAACCCAAACCTAAAACATAACCCTAACCCTAACCATAACCTTAACACAAACCCTAACCCTGACACTAATCTTAGCCCTAACCATAACCCAAACCCTTACCCTAACCCTAACCCTAATCCTAACCCTAACTCTAACCCTAAACCTAAGCCTAACCCAAATCCTAAGCCTAGTCCTAACCCTAACTGTAACCCTAACGCAAACCCTAAACCTAACCCTAAGCGTAAACCTAACCCTAACTCAAACTCTACCCCTAATCCTAACCCTAACACTAACCCTAACACAAAACAAACCCTTACCCTAACCCTAACCCTAACCCCAAACCAAACCCTAACCCTAACCTTAACCCTAACCGTAACACTAACACTAACCCAAACCCTAAACCTATACCAAACCTAACCGAAACCCAAATCCTAACCCTAACCCTAACCCTAACCCAAACCCAAACCCAAACC
>JAJHUQ010000058.1:192500-195000 GCA_035773235.1 Eospalax fontanierii | reverse complement strand
CTAATCTTAGCCCTAACCATAACCCAAACCCTTACCCTAACCTAACCCTAATCCTAACCCTAACTCTAACCCTAAACCTAAGCCTAACCCAAATCCTAAGCCTAGTCCTAACCCTAACTGTAACCCTAACGCAAACCCTAAACCTAACCCTAAGCGTAAACCTAACCCTAACTCAAACTCTACCCCTAATCCTAACCCTAACACTAACCCTAACACAAAACAAACCCTTACCCTAACCCTAACCCTAACCCCAAACCAAACCCTAACCCTAACCTTAACCCTAACCGTAACACTAACACTAACCCAAACCCTAAACCTATACCAAACCTAACCGAAACCCTAATCCTAACCCTAACCCTAACCCTAACCCAAACCCAAACCCAAACCCTAACACTAACCCTAACCCAAACCGTAAATCTAATCATAACCTTAACCCTAACCCAAACCTTAACCCTAACCCTAACCCTAACCCAAACCCTAACCTAAACCATAACTCTATCCTTAACTTCACCCTTACCATAAACCTAACTGTAACCCAAGCATCACACCCTAAACCTAACCGTAAACCTAACCCAAAACGTAACCGAAACCCTAACACTAAACCTAACTCTATCCCTAACGCTAATCCAAACCCTAACCCAAACCCTAACCCTAATCCTAACCCTAACCCTAAACCTAAAAGTAACCCTAACCCAAACGCAAACCCTAACCCTAACCCTAAACCTAAAACTAACCCAAACCCTAACCGTAACCCTAACCCTAACCCTAACGCTAACACAAACCCAAACCCTAAACCTAACCCAAACCCAAACCATAACCGTAGCCCTCACCCAACCCATAACCCTAATCATAACCCTAACCCTAACCCAAAACCTAAACGTAACCCTAACCCTAACCCTAACGCTAACACAAACCCTAACCCTAACCCTAACCCTAACCCAAACCCTAACTCTAACCCTAACCCTAACCCAAACCCAAACCCTAACCCGAACCCTAACCCTAACCCAAACCCTAACCCTAACCCTAACCCTAACCCAAACCCTAAACCTAACCCTAATCCTAACCCTAACCGTAACCCTTACCCTAACCCTAAACCTAAACGTAACCCTAACCCAAACGCAAAGCCTAACCCTAACCCTAACCCTAACCCTAACCCAAACCCTAACCGTAATCCTAACCCTAACCCTAACCCTAACCCAAACCCTAACTCTAACCCTAACCCTAACCCAAAACCAAACCCTAACCCTAACCCTAACAATAACGCAAATCCTAACCCTAACCCTAAACATAACCCAAACCCAAACCCTAACCCTAAACCTAACACTTACCCAAACCCTAACCATAACCAGAACCCAAACCATAACTCTATCCCTAAACCTAACCCTAACCCTAAACCTTACCCTAATCCAAACCAACACCCTAACCCTAACCCTAACCCTAACCCTAAACCTAAACCAAACCCAAGCCCTAACACTAACCTAAGCATAAACTTAACCCTAACCCAAACGCAAAACCTAACCCTAACCCTAACCCTAACCCTAATCCTAACACTAACCCTTACCCAAACACTAATCTTATCACAAACCCTCACCCTAAACCTAACCTAAACCCTAACACTAACCCTAACCCTAACCCTAACCCAAACCAAAACCCTAACCCTAACCATAACCCTAAACCATCCTCTACACGTACCCTAACCCTAACACTAAACCTAATACTAAACAAACCCCTAACCCTATAACTAAACCTTACCCTAACCCAAACATTAACCCTAAAACTAACCCTAACCCAAACACTAACACTAAACCTAACCCTAAAACAAACCCTAACCCTAACCCTAATCCTAACCCAAACCCTAACCCTAACCCTAACCCAAACATTAACCCTAAACCTAACCCTAACCGAAACGCTAACCCTAAACCTAACCCTAGCCCAAAACCTAACCCTAAACCTAACCCTAACACAAACCCTTACCCTAACCCAAACCCAAACCCTAAACCTAACCCTAACCCTAACCCAAACTCTAACCGTAACTCTAACCCTAACCCTAATCCTAACCCTAAACCTAACACTAACCCAAACCCTAACACTAACCCTAACCCTAACCCTAAGCCTAACCCTAACCCTAACCCAAACATTAAACCTAAACCTAACGCTAACCCAAACCCTAAAACTAAACCTAACACAAACCCTAACCCTAACCCTAACCCTAACCCTAAGCCTAAGCCTAAATCTAACGCTAACACAAACGCTAACCCTAACCCTAACCCTAACCCTAACCCTAACCCAAACTCAAACCCCAAACCTAATGCTAAACCTAAACCAAACCCTATCCCTAACCCTAACCCTTATCCAAACCCTAAATCTAACCCTAACCCTAACCCGAACTAAAACCTAAACCTAACCCAAACCATAACCCTAAACCTAACCGTAACCCTAACCCTAACCCTAACCCAAACAATAACCCTAACCATAACCCTAAACCTACCCCTAACCCTAA
>JAJHUQ010000058.1:182500-185000 GCA_035773235.1 Eospalax fontanierii | reverse complement strand
AGCTTATAGTCCTGAAGAATCCAATATGAATAATATGGTAATTTCTAAAAAGAATGAATTTGGTTATTTAGGTAACCACGTACAATCCTGGCAAGAGTTGCAGGACTGGGAAGCAACCTTGGCATGACTTGACCAGTGGAGGAGCACCTGCTCTGAAGCTGTGATAGACAGGCAGAGCTTTGCAAGTGAGTGCTGAGTGCTATTGGTCAGTCTCCTTTCATTGGTGTCTGATGTGGCCAGGAGTGCTGAGGTCACAGAATCTTGGACTAAGATTCTGGAACTCCAAGAGACAGTGACCTGGCAAAGCATTGTTTAGGGTGTTGCTAGGTGGCAAACCCTCTCAGATGAATTGCTGCAAAACACAGAGGTTTCTTGGTGGTAGGCTCTAGTGTTTGGGTGACCAGTTTGGAGAGATTTACTTGACTTTATATCAAAGTTCTAGTGTTTGACAAAAAGAAGCAGCCAGGAGACGATGGGAGGAGGAGGGGAGACGGTGGTGTGGCCTGCTAGCCCTGCACAGGGCCTCCACATACAGGACCTCTACTAAAACGCCTAACTCTACTAAACCTAACCCTAACCCTAACCCTAACCCTAACCCTAACCCTAACACTAACCTAACACTAACCCTATACCTAACCCTAACCCTAACCCAAACATTAACCCTAAACCTAAACCTAACCCAAACCCTTAACCTAAACCTAACCCTAACCCAAACCCTAACCCTAACCCTAACTCAAACCCTAACCCTAACCCTAACACTAACCCTAACCCAAACCCAAAACCTAATCCTAACACTAACCCTAACCCTAACCATAACCCTCACCCTAACCCAAACGCAAACCCTAACCCTTACCTAACCCTAATCCAAACCCTAACCCTAACCCTAACCCTAACCATAATCCTAACCCTAACGTTAAACCAAACACTAACCCTAATGCTAACCCTAACCCTAACCGTAACCCAAACCCTTACCCTAACACTAAACCTAAACCTAACCCTAACCCAAACCCAAAACATAAACCTAACCCTAACCATAACCTTAACACAAACCCTAACCCTGACACTAATCTTAGCCCTAACCATAACCCAAACCCTTACCCTAACCCTAACCTTAATCCTAACCCTAACTCTAACCCTAAACCTAAGCCTAACCCAAATCCTAAGCCTAGTCCTAACCCTAAATGTAACCCTAACGCAAACACTAAACCTAACCCTAAGCGTAAACCTAACCCTAACTCAAACTCTACCCCTAATCCTAACCCTAACACTAACCCTAACACAAAACAAACCCTTACCCTAACCCTAAACCTAACCCCAAACCAAACCCTAACCCTAACCTTAACCCTAACCGTAACACTAACACTAACCCAAACCCTAAACCTATACCAAACCTAACCGAAACCCAAAACCTAACCCTAACCCTAACCCTAAACCAAACCCAAACCCAAACCTTAACACTAACCCTAACCCAAACCGTAAATCTAATCATAACCTTAACCCTAACCCAAACCCTAACCCTAACCCTAAACCTAACCCAAACCCTAACCTAAACCATAACTCTATCCTTAATTTCATCTTTACCATAAACCTAACAGTAACCCAAGCATCACACCCTAAACTTAACCCTAAACCTAACCCAAAACGTAACCGAAACCCTAACACTAAACCTAACTCTATCCCTAACGCTAATCCAAACCCTAACCCAAACCCTAACCCTAACCCTAACCCTAACCCTAAACCTAAAAGTAACCCTAACCCAAACGCAAATCCTAACCCTAACCCTAAACCTAAACCTAACCCAAAACCTAACCGTAACCCTAACCCTAACCCTAACGCTAACACAAACCCTAACCCTAAACCTAACCCAAACCCAAACCATAACCGTAACCCTCACCCAATCCATAACCCTAATCATAACCCTAACCCTAACCCAAACCCTAAACGTAACCCTAACCCTAACCCTAACTCTAACACAAACCCTAACCCTAACCCAAACCCAAAACCTAACCCTAACCCTAACCCTAACCCAAACCCAAACCCAAACCTTAACACTAACCCTAACCCAAACTGTAAATCTAATCATAACCTTAACCCTAACCCAAACCCTAACCCTAACCCTAACCCTATCCCAAACCCTAACCTAAACCATAACTCTATCCTTAACTTCACCCTTACCATAAACCTAACAGTAACCCAAGCATCACACCCTAAACCTAACACTAAACCTAACCCAAAACGTAACCGAAACCCTAACACTAAACCTAACTCTATCCCTAACGCTAATCCAAACACTAACCCAAACCCTAACCCTAACCCTAACCCTAACCCTAAACCTAAAAGTAACCCTAACCCAAATGCAAATCCTAACCTTAACCCGAAACCTAAACCTAACCCAAACCCTAACCGTAACCCTAACCCTAACCCTAACCCTAAACATAACCCAAACCCAAACCCTAACCCTAAACCTAACACTTACCCAAACCCTAACCATAACCAGAAC
>JAJHUQ010000058.1:160000-170000 GCA_035773235.1 Eospalax fontanierii | reverse complement strand
ACCCTAACCCTAAACCTAACCCTAACAATAAACCTAACCCTAACCCAAACCCAAACACTGATCCTAACCCTAACCCTCACCCTAACCCAAACCCTAACCCTAACACTAATTCTAACCCAAACCCTAACCCTAACCCTAATCCTAAACCTAACCCTAACCCAAACCCTAACCCTAACCCTAATCCTAAACCTAACCCTAACCCAAACCATAACCCTAAACCTAACCGTAAACCTAACCCTAACCCTAACCCAAACACTAACCCTAACCATAACCCTAAACCTACCCCTAACCCTAATTCTAACCCTAACCCTAACCATAAACATTTCCCATACCCTAATCCCAGGGTAGCCTTGAACTGATAATCCTCCTGCTTCACCCCCAAGAGTTGAGTTATACTTTTTTAAGAGCAAAGATTAGATTCTGCAACAATGAAAAGGAAAATATTTTCCCTCATAGAGAACGATGCCCAAAGTAGTTTTCTGATTCAAATGTAGCTTATAGTCCTGAAGAATCCAATATGAATAATATGGTAATTTCTAAAAAGAATGAATTTGGTTATTTAGGTAACCACGTACAATCCTGGCAAGAGTTGCAGGACTGGGAAGCAACCTTGGCATGACTTGACCAGTGGAGGAGCACCTGCTCTGAAGCTGTGATAGACAGGCAGAGCTTTGCAAGTGAGTGCTGAGTGCTATTGGTCAGTCTCCTTTCATTGGTGTCTGATGTGGCCAGGAGTGCTGAGGTCACAGAATCTTGGACTAAGATTCTGGAACTCCAAGAGACAGTGACCTGGCAAAGCATTGTTTAGGGTGTTGCTAGGTGGCAAACCCTCTCAGATGAATTGCTGCAAAACACAGAGGTTTCTTGGTGGTAGGCTCTAGTGTTTGGGTGACCAGTTTGGAGAGATTTACTTGACTTTAGGTCAAAGTTCTAGTGTTTGACAAAAAGAAGCAGCCAGGAGACGATGAGTGGAGTAGGGGAGACGGTGGTGTGGCCTGCTATCCCTGCACAGGGCCTCCACATACAGGACCTCTACTAAAACGCCTAACTCTACTAACCCTAACCCTAACCCTAACCCTAACCCTAACCCTAACCCTAACTCTAACCCTAACCCTAAACCTAACCCAAACCCTTAACCTAAACCTAACCCTAAGCCAAACCCTAACCCTAACCCTAACCCAAACCCTAACCCTAACCCTAACCCTAACCCTAACACTAACCCTAACCCAAACTCAAACCCTAATCCTAACACTAACCCTAACCCTAACCATAACCCTCACCCTAACCCAAACGCAAACCCTAACCCTTACCTAACCCTAATCCAAACCCAAAACCTAACCCTAACCCTAACCATAATCCTAACCCTAAGGTTAAACCAAACACTAACCCTAATGCTAACCCTAACCCTAACCGTAACCCAAACCCTTACCCTAACACTAAACCTAAACCTAACCCTAACCCAAACCCAAAACATAACCCTATCCCTAACCATAACCTAAACACAAACCCTAACCCTGACACTAATCTTACCCCTAACCATAACCCAAACCCTTACCCTAACCCTAACCCAAACCCTAACCCTAATCCTAACCCTAACTCTAACCCTAAACCTAAGCCTAACCCAAATCCTAAGCCTAGTCCTAACCCTAACTGTAACCCTAACACAAACCCTAACCCTAACCCTAACCCAAACCCTAACCCTAACCCTAACCCTAACCCTAACACTAACCTAACACTAACCCTATACCTAACCCTAACCCTAACCCAAACATTAACCCTAAACCTAAACCTAACCCAAACCCTTAACCTAAACCTAACCCTAACCCAAACCCTAACCCAAACCCTAATTCAAACCCTAACCCTAACCCTAACCCTAACCCTAAACCAAACCCAAAACTTAACCCTAACACTAACCCTAACATTAAACCTAACCTTGACCCTAACTCTAAACCTAACCCTAACACAAAACCTAACCCTAAAACAAACCCTAACCCTATCCCTAACCCTAACCCTAAACCTAAAAGTAACCCTAACCCAAACGCAAACCCTAACACTAACCCTAACCCTAAACCTAACCCAAACCCTAACCCTAAACCTAACCCAAACCCAAACCATAACCGTAACCCTCACCCAAACCATAACCCTAATCCTAACCCTAACCCTAACCCAAACCCTAACCGTAACCCTAACCCTAACCTTAACGCTAACACAAACCCTAACCCTAACCCTAACCCTAACCCTAACCCTAACCCAAACCCTAACTCTAACCCTAACCCTAACCCAAATCCAAACCCTAACCCTAACCCTAACCCTAACACAAACCCTAACCCTAACAATAACCCAAACCCTAACCCTAACGCTAACCCTAACCCAAACCATATTCTTAACCCTAAACCTAACCCAAACACTAACCAAAACCCTAACCCTAACCCGAACCAAAACTTAACCCTAACGCAATCCCAAACCCTAACCCTAACCCTAACACTAACCGTAACCCACACCCTAAACCTAACCCTAACCTTAACCCAAACATTATCCCTGACCCTAACCCTAACCTAAACCCTAAATCTAAACTTAACCCTATCCCAAACCTAAACCTAACCCTAATCCTAATCCAAACCCTAACCCTAACCCTAATCCTCACTCTAACCCTAACCCAAAACTAATCCTAACCCGATCCCAAAACCTAACCCTAATTAAAACCCAAACACTGACCCTAACCTTACCCCAAACCATAACTATATCCATAAACCTGACCCTAACATTGTCCCAAACCCAAACACTAACCTTAACACTAACCCTAACCCTAAGCCAAACCCTAAAACTTACCCTAACCCTAACCCTAACCATAACCCAAACCCTCACCCAAAGGCTCACCCCAAACCTAAACCTAACCCAAACCCTAAACCTAACCCAAACCCTAACCCTAACCCTAAACCTAAACCTAACCCTAACCCAAATCCAAAACGAAAACCTAACCCTAACCCTAATCCTAACCCTAACCCAAACCCAAACCCTAACCCTAACCCTAAAACAAACCCTAACCTTAACCCTAACCCTAAACCAAACATTAACCCAAACCCTAACCCTAACCCAAACCCTAACTCTAAACCTAAGCCTAACTCAAACCGTAACCCTAACACTAATCCTAACCCTAACCCTAAAACAAACCCTAACCCTAACCCTAACTCTAACCCAAACCCTAACCCTAACCCTAACCCTAACCCTAACACTAACACTAATTCTAACCCAAACCCTAACCGTATCCCTAACCCTCACACTAACTGGAACATTAACCTTAAACCTAACCCAAACCCAATCCCTAACCCTAAACCTAACCCTAACCAAATCCATAACCCTTAACGTTACCCTAACACAAACTCTAACCCTAACTCTAACCCAAACCGAAACCCTAACCCTAACATTAAACCTAACCCTAAACCTAACCCAAACTCTAACCGTAACCCTAACCCTAACCCTAACCCAAACCCAAATCCTAACCTAACCCTAAGCCTAACCCTAACCGTAACCCTAAATATAACCCTAACCCTAACCCTAACCCAATCCAAACCCTAACACTAAACTTACCCCTAACCCTAACCCTAAGCCTAAACCAAACACTAACTCTAACCCTAACGCAAACCCTAACCCAAACACAAACCCTAACCCTAACCCTAACCCTAACCCTAAAAATAAACCTAACCCTAACCCAAACCCAAACACTGATCCTAACCCTAACCCTCACCCTAACCCAAACCCTAACCCTAACACTAATTCTAACCCAAACCCTAACCCTAACCCTAATCCTAAACCTAACCCTAACCCAAACCCTAACCCTAACCCTAATCCTAAACCTAACCCTAACCCAAACCATAACCCTAAACCTAACCGTAACCCTAACCCTAACCCTAACCCAAACACTAACCCTAACCATAACCCTAAACCAACCCCTAACCCTAATTCTGACCCTAACCCTAACCATAAACATTACCCATACCCTAATCCCAGGGTAGCCTTGAACTGATAATCCTCCAGCTTCACCCCCAAGAGTTGAGTTATACTTTTTTAAGAGCAAAGATTAGATTCTGCAACAGTGAAAAGGAAAATATTTTCCCTCATAGAGAACGATGCCCAAAGTAGTTTTCTGATTCAAATGTAGCTTATAGTCCTGAAGAATCCAATATGAATAATATGGTAATTTCTAAAAAGAATGAATTTGGTTATTTAGGTAACCACGTACAATCCTGGCAAGAGTTGCAGGACTGGGAAGCAACCTTGGCATGACTTGACCAGTGGAGGAGCACCTGCTCTGAAGCTGTGATAGACAGGCAGAGCTTTGCAAGTGAGTGCTGAGTGCTATTGGTCAGTCTCCTTTCATTGGTGTCTGATGTGGCCAGGAGTGCTGAGGTCACAGAATCTTGGACTAAGATTCTGGAACTCCAAGAGACAGTGACCTGGCAAAGCATTGTTTAGGGTGTTGCTAGGTGGCAAACCCTCTCAGATGAATTGCTGCAAAACACAGAGGTTTCTTCGTGGTATGCTCTAGTGTTTGGGTGACCAGTTTGGAGAGATTTACTTGACTTTAGGTCAAAGTTCTAGTGTTTGACAAAAAGAAGCAGCCAGGAGACGATGGGAGGAGGAGGGGAGACGGTGGTGTGGCCTGCTAGCCCTGCACAGGGCCTCCACATACAGGACCTCTACTGAAACGCCTAACTCTACTAACCCTAACCCTAACCCTAACCCTAACCCTAACCCTAACCCTAAACCTAACCCAAACCCTTAACCTAAACCTAACCCTAACCCAAACACACACCCTAACCCTAACCCAACCCCTAATCCTAACCCTAACCCTAACACTAACCCTAACCCAAACCCAAACCCTAATCCTAACACTAACCCTAACCCTAACCATAACCCTCACCCTAACCCAAACGCAAACCCTAACCCTTACCTAACCCTAATCCAAACCCTAACCCTAACCCTAACCCTAACCATAATCCTAACCCTAACGTTAAACCAAACACTAACCCTAATGCTAACCCTAACCCTAACCGTAACCCAAACCCTTACCCTAACACTAAACCTAAACCTAACCCTAACCCAAACCCAAAACATAACCCTAACCCTAACCATAACCTTAACACAAACCCTAACCCTGACACTAATCTTAGCCCTAACCATAACCCAAACCCTTACCCTAACCCTAACCCAAACCCTAACCCTAATCCTAACCCTAACTCTAACCCTAAACCTAAGCCTAACCCAAATCCTAAGCCTAGTCCTAACCCTAACTGTAACCCTAACACAAACCCTAACCCTAACCCTAACCCTAACCCTAACCCAAACCCTAACCCTAACCCTAACCCTAACCCTAACACTAACCTAACACTAACCCTATACCTAACCCTAACCCTAACCCAAACATTAACCCTAAACCTAAACCTAACCCAAACCCTTAACCTAAACCTAACCCTAACCCAAAACCTAACCCTAACCCTAACTCAAACCCTAACCCTAACCCTAACACTAACACTAACACTAACCCTAACCCAAACCCAAACCCTAATCCTAACACTAACCCTAACCCTAACCATAACCCACACCCTAACCCAAATGCAAACCCTAACCCTTACCTAACCCTAATCCAAACCCTAACCCTAACCCTAACCATAACCCTCTCCCTAACCCAAATGCAAACCCTAACCCTTACCTAACCCTAATCCAAACCCTAACCCTAACCCTAACCCTAACCATAATCCTAACCCTAACATTAAACCAAACACTAACCCTAATGCTAACCCTAACCCTAACCGTAACCCAAACCCTTACCTTAACACTAAACCTAAACCTAACCCTAACACAAACCCAAAACATAACCCTAACCCTAACCAAAACTTTAACACAAACCCAAACCCAGACACTAATCATAGCCCTAACCATAAACCAAACCCTTACCCTAACCCTAACCCTAATCCTAACCCTAACTCTAACCCTAAACCTAAGCCTAACCCAAATCCTAAGCCTAGTCCTAACCCTAACTGTAACCCTAACGCAAACCCTAAACCTAACCCTAAGCGTAAACCTAACCCTAACTCAAACTCTACCCCTAATCCTAACCCTAACACTAACCCTAACACCAAACAAACCCTTACCCTAACCCTAACCCTAACCCCAAACCAAACCCTAACCCTAACCTTAACCCTAACCGTAACACTAACACTAACCCAAACCCCAAACCTATACCAAACCTAAGCGAAACCCTAATCCTAACCCTAACCCTAACCCTAACCCAAACCCAAAGCCAAACCCTAACACTAACCCTAACCCAAACCGTAAATCTAATCATAACCTTAACCCTAACCCAAACCCTAACCCTAACCCTAACCCTAACCCAAACCCTAACCTAAACCATAACTCTATCCTTAACTTCACCCTTACAATAAACCTAACTGTAACCCAAGCATCACACCCTAAACCTAACCCTAAACCTAACCCAAAACGTAACCGAAACCCTAACACTAAACCTAACTCTATCCCTAACGCTAATCCAAACCCTAACCCAAACCCTAACCCTAACCCTAACCCTAACCCTAAAGCTAAAAGTAACCCTAACCCAAACGCAAACCCTAACCCTAACCCTAAACCTAAACCTAACCCAAACCCTAACCCTAACCGTAACCCTAACCCTAACCCTAACCCTAACGCTAACACAAACCCTAACCCTAAACCTAACCCAAACCCAAACCATAACCGTAACCCTCACCCAAACCATAACCCTAATCATAACCCTAACCCTAACCCAAACCCTAAACGTAACCCTAAACCTAACACTAACGCTAACACAAACCCTAACCCTAACCCTAACCCTAACCCTAACCCTAATCCTAACACTAACCCTTACCCAAACATTAAACCTAAACCTAACCCTAACCCAAACCCTACCACTAACCCTAACACAAACCCTAACCCTAACCCTAACCCTAGCCTAAGCCTAAACCTAACCCTAACAGAAACCCTAACCCTAACCCTAACCCTAACCCTTACCCTAACCCTAACCCTAACCCAAACTCAAACCCTAAACCTAATGCTAACCCTAACCCAAACCCTATCCCTAACCCTAACCCTTATCCAAACCCTAAATCTAACCCTAACCCTAACCTGAACCAAAACCTAAACCTAACCCAAACCATAACCCTAAACCTAACCGTAACCCTAACCCTAACCCTAACCCAAACAGTAACCCTAACCATAACCCTAAACCTACCCCTAACCCTAATTCTAACCCTAACCCTAACCCTAAACATTACCCATACCCTAATCCCAGGGTAGCCTTGAACTGATAATCCTCCTGCTTCATCCCCAAGAGTTGAGTTGTACCTTTTTAAGAGCAAAGATTAGATTCTGCAACAATGAAAAGGAAAATATTTTCCCTCATAGAGAACGATGCCCAAAGTAGTTTTCTGATTCAAATGTAGCTTATAGTCCTGAAGAATCCAATATGAATAATATGGTAATTTCTAAAAAGAATGAATTTGGTTATTTAGGTAACCACGTACAATCCTGGCAAGAGTTGCAGGACTGGGAAGCAACCTTGGCATGACTTGACCAGTGGAGGAGCACCTGCTCTGAAGCTGTGATAGACAGGCAGAGCTTTGCAAGTGAGTGCTGAGTGCTATTGGTCAGTCTCCTTTCATTGGTGTCTGATGTGGCCAGGAGTGCTGAGGTCACAGAATCTTGGACTAAGATTCTGGAACTCCAAGAGACAGTGACCTGGCAAAGCATTGTTTAGGGTGTTGCTAGGTGGCAAACCCTCTCAGATGAATTGCTGCAAAACACAGAGGTTTCTTCGTGGTATGCTCTAGTGTTTGGGTGACCAGTTTGGAGAGATTTACTTGACTTTAGGTCAAAGTTCTAGTGTTTGACAAAAAGAAGCAGCCAGGAGACGATGGGAGGAGGAGGGGAGACGGTGGTGTGGCCTGCTAGCCCTGCACAGGGCCTCCACATACAGGACCTCTACTGAAACGCCTAACTCTACTAACCCTAACCCTAACCCTAACCCTAACCCTAACCCTAACCCTAACCCTAAACCTAACCCAAACCCTTAACCTAAACCTAACCCTAACCCAAACCCTAACCCTAACCCTAACCCAAACCCTAACCCTAACCCTAACCCTAAACCTAAAGCTAAAAGTAACCCTAACCCAAACGCAAACCCTAACCCTAACCCTAAACCTAAACCTAACCCAAACCCTAACCCTAACCCTAACCGTAACCCTAACCCTAACCCTAACCCTAACGCTAACACAAACCCTAACCCTAAACCTAACCCAAACCCAAACCATAACCGTAACCCTCACCCAAACCATAACCCTAATCATAACCCTAACCCTAACCCAAACCCTAAACGTAACCCTAAACCTAACCCTAACGCTAACACAAACCCTAACCCTAACCCTAACCCTAACCCTAACCCTAATCCTAACACTAACCCTTACCCAAACATTAAACCTAAACCTAACCCTAACCCAAACCCTACCACTAACCCTAACACAAACCCTAACCCTAACCCTAACCCTAGCCTAAGCCTAAACCTAACCCTAACAGAAACCCTAACCCTAACCCTAACCCTAACCCTTACCCTAACCCTAACCCTAACCCAAACTCAAACCCTAAACCTAATGCTAACCCTAACCCAAACCCTATCCCTAACCCTAACCCTTATCCAAACCCTAAATCTAACCCTAACCCTAACCCGAACCAAAACCTAACCCTAACCCAAACCATAACCCTAAACCTAACCGTAACCCTAACCCTAACCCTAACCCAAACAGTAACCCTAACCATAACCCTAAACCTACCCCTAACCCTAATTCTAACCCTAACCCTAACCCTAAACATTACCCATACCCTAATCCCAGGGTAGCCTTGAACTGATAATCCTCCTGCTTCATCCCCAAGAGTTGAGTTGTACCTTTTTAAGAGCAAAGATTAGATTCTGCAACAATGAAAAGGAAAATATTTTCCCTCATAGAGAACGATGCCCAAAGTAGTTTTCTGATTCAAATGTAGCTTATAGTCCTGAAGAATCCAATATGAATAATATGGTAATTTCTAAAAAGAATGAATTTGGTTATTTAGGTAACCACGTACAATCCTGGCAAGAGTTGCAGGACTGGGAAGCAACCTTGGCATGACTTGACCAGTGGAGGAGCACCTGCTCTGAAGCTGTGATAGACAGGCAGAGCTTTGCAAGTGAGTGCTGAGTGCTATTGGTCAGTCTCCTTTCATTGGTGTCTGATGTGGCCAGGAGTGCTGAGGTCACAGAATCTTGGACTAAGATTCTGGAACTCCAAGAGACAGTGACCTGGCAAAGCATTGTTTAGGGTGTTGCTAGGTGGCAAACCCTCTCAGATGAATTGCTGCAAAACACAGAGGTTTCTTGGTGGTAGGCTCTAGTGTTTGGGTGACCAGTTTGGAGAGATTTACTTGACTTTAGGTCAAAGTTCTAGTGTTTGACAAAAAGAAGCAGCCAGGAGACGATGGGAGGAGGAGGGGAGACGGTGGTGTGGCCTGCTAGCCCTGCACAGGGCCTCCACATACAGGACCTCTACTGAAACGCCTAACTCTACTAACCCTAACCCTAACACAAACCCTAACCCTAACCCTAACCCTAAGCCTAAGCCTAAATCTAGCCCTAACACAAACCCAACCCCTAACCCTAACCCTAACCCTAACCCTAACCCTAACCCTAACCCTAACCCAAACTCAAACCCTAAACCTAATGCTAACCCTAACCCAAACCCTATCCCTAACCCTAACCCTTATCCAAACCCTAAATTTAACATTAACACTAACCCGAATCAAAACCTAAACCTAACCCAAAAGCTGAATCTAACACTAACGCTAAACCAATCCCCAAACCTAACCCTACCCCTAACCCAAAGATTAACCCTAAACCTAACGCTAAACCTAACGCTAACCATAAACCTAACCCTAATCC
>JAJHUQ010000058.1:132500-145000 GCA_035773235.1 Eospalax fontanierii | reverse complement strand
AACCCTAACCCTAACCCAAACCCAAACCCTTACACTAATCCTCACCCTAACCCTAACCCAAACCCAAAACCAAACACTAAATCTAACCCTAAACCTAACCCTAACCCTAACCCAAAGCCTAAACCGAAACCTAACCCTAACCCAAATCCTCACACTAATCCTAAACCTAACACACACCCTAACCCTAACCTTAACCCTAACCCTAACACTAACCCAAACCCAAACCCTAACCGTAAACCTAATCCTAACCCTAACGCTAACACAAACCCTAACCCTAAACCTAACCCTAACCCAAAACCTAAATCTAACCCTAACCCTAACCCAAAACCAAACCCTAACCCTAACCCTAACAATAAAGCTAACCCTAACTCTAACCCTAACACAAACCCTAACACTAACCCTAACCCTAATCCAAACCCTAACCCTAACCCAAACCTTAACCCTAACCAAACCAAAACCTAATCCTTACACTAACCCTAACCCAAAGCCTAATCCTAAACCAAACCCAAACAATAACCCTAATTCTCAACCTAACCCTATGCGAACACCTAACACTAACCCTAACCCAAACCATAACTCTATCCCGAAACCTAACCTTAAACCTAAACCAAACCAAAAACTTAACCCTAACACTAACCCTAACACTAAACCTAACCCTGACCCTAACCCTAACCCTAACCCTAACCCAAACCAAAACCCTAACCGTAACCCTAACCCTAACCATAACGCTAACACAAACCCTAACCCTAAACCTAACCCAAACCCAAACCATAACCGTAAGCCTCAACCAAACCATAACCCTAATCCTAAACCTAACCCTAACCCAAACCCTAACCGTAACCGTAACCCTAAACCTAACGCTAACACAAACCCTAACCCTAACCTTAACCCTAACCCAAACCCTAAATCTAACCCTAACCGTAACCCAAACCCAAACCCTAACCCTAACCCTAACCCTAACCCAAACCCTAACCCTAACCCTAACCCAAACCCATACCCTAAACCTAACCCTAACCCTAACCGTAACCCTAACCCTAACACTAACCCTAACCCAAACCCTAACCGTAACCCTAAACCTAACCCTAACCCTAACGCTAACACAAAACCTAAACCTAACCCTAACCCTAACCCAAAGCCTAACTCTAACCCAAACCCAAACCCAAACCCTAACGCTAACCCTAACCCTAACCCTAACCCTAACCCAAAACCTAACCCTAACCCAAACACAAACCCAAACCCTAATCCTAACCCTAAACATAACCCAAACCCAAACCCTAACCCTAAACCTAACCCTTACCCAAACCCTGACCATAAACAGAACCCAAACCATAACTCTATCCCTAAACCTAACCCTAACCCTAAACCTTACCCTAATCCAAACGCACAATCTAACCCTACCCTAACCCTAACCCTAACCCTAAACCTAACCCAAGCCCTAACACTAACCTTAGCCTAAACTTAACCCTAACCTAAACGCTAAATCTAAACCTAACCCTAACCCTAACCCTAATCCTAACACTAACCCTTACCCAAACACCAACCTTATCGCAAACCCTCACCCTAAACCTAACCTAAACCCTAACCCTAACCCTAACACTAAACCTAACCCAAACCCAAACCCTAATCCTAACACTAACCCTAACCCTAACCCTAACACTCACCTAAACCAAACGGAAACCCTAACCCTAACCCTAACCCTAACTCAAACCCTAACCCTAAACCTAACTCTAATACAAACCCTAACCCTATCCCTAACCCAAACCCAAACCCTAACCCTAACCATAACCCTAACCCATCCTCTACCCGTACCCTAAACATAACACTAAACCTAATACTAAACAAACCCCTAACCCTATACCTAACCCTTACCCTAACCCAAACCTTAACCCTAAAACTAACCCTTACCCAAACCCTAACCCTAAACCTAAGCCTAACCCAAACCCTAAACCTAACCCTAACCCTAACCCAAACCCTAACCCTAACCCTTACCCAAACATTAACCCTAAACCTAACCCTAACCCAAACGCTAACCCTAAACCTAACCCTAGCCCAAAACCTAACCCTAGCACAAAATCTAACACAAACCCTAGCCCTAACCCAAACCCAAACCCAAGCCCTAAACCTAAACCTAATCCTAACCCAAACTCTAACCGTAATCTAACCCTAACCCTAACCTTAACCCTAAACCTAACACTAACCGAAACCCTAACACTAACACTAACCCTAACCCTAACCCTAACCCTAACCCAAACATTAAACCTAAAGCTAACCCTAACCCAAACCCTAACACAAACCCTAACCCTAATCCTAACCCTAAGCCTAAGCCTAAACCTACCCCTAACACAAACCCTAACCCATCCCTAACCCTAACCCTAACCCTAACCCTAACCCAAATTCAAACCCTAAACCTAATGCTAACCCTATCCCAAACCCTATCGCTAACCCTAACCCTTATCCAAACCCTAAATCTAACACTAACCCTAACTCGAAACAAAACGTAAACCTAACCCAAACCCTGACCCTAACACTAACCCTAACCCAAACCCTAAACCTAACCCTAACCCTAACCCAAACCCAGACCCTTACACTAATCCTCACCCTAACCCTAACCCAAACCCAAAACCAAACACTAAATCTAACCCTAAACCTAACCCTAACCCTAACCCAAAGCCTAAACCGAAACCTAACCCTAACCCAAATCCTCACACTAATCCTAAACCTAACACACACCCTAACCCTAACCTTAACCCTAACCCAAATCCAAAGCCTAACCCTAACCCTAACACTAACCCAAACCCAAGCCATAACCGTAAACCTAATCTTAACCCTAACCCTAACCCTAACTTTAAGCCTAACGCAAACCCTAACACTAACCCTAACCCTAATCCAAACCCTAACCCTAACCCAAACCTTAACCCTAACCAAACCAAAACCTAATCCTTACACTAACCCTAACCCAAAGCCTAATCCTAAACCAAACCCAAACAATAACCCTAATTCTCAACCTAACCCTATGCGAAAACCTAACACTAACCCTAACCCAAACCATAACTCTATCCCGAAACCTAACCTTAAACCTAAACCAAACCAAAAACTTAACCCTAACAATAACCCTAACACTAAACCTAACCCTGACCCTAACCCTAACCCTAACCCTAACCCAAACACAAACCCTAACCCTAACACAAAACCTAACCCTAAAACAAACCCTAACCCTAAACCTAACCCAAACCCAAACCTTAACCGTAACCCTCACCCAAACCATAACCCTAATCCTAACCCTAAATCTAACCCAAACCCTAACCGTAACCCTAACCCTAACCCTAACGCTAACACAAACCCAAACCCAAACCCTAACCCTAACCATAACTCAAACACTAACCCTAACCCTAACACTAACCCTAACCCTAAACCTAACCCTAACCCTAACCCAAACCAAACCCTAAATCAAACCCTAAACCTAACCCTAAACCTAACATTAACCCTAACCGAAACCAAACCCTAACCTTAACCCGAACCCAAACCCAAACCCTTACACTAATCCTCACACTAACCCTAACCCTAACCCAAACCCAAACACTAAATCTAACCCTAACCCTAACCCTAACCCTAACCCTAAACCGAAACCTAACCCTAACCCAAATCGTCACACTAATCCTAAACCTAACACACACCCTAAACCTAACCTTAACCCTAACCCAAATCCAAACCCTAACCCTAACCCTAACACTAACCCAAACCCAAACCCTAACCGTAAACCTAACCCTAACCCTAAACATAACCTAAACGCAAACGCAAACACTAACCCTAACCCTAACCCTAACCCAAACCCTAACCGAAACCCTAACCCTAACCCTAAACGTAAACCTAACCCTAACCCAAACCCAAACCCTTACCCTAACCCTAACCCAAACACAAACCTAAACCCTAATCCTAACCCTAAACATAACCCAAACCCAAACCCTAACCCTAAACCTAACCCTAACCCAAACCCTAACCATAACCCTAACCCTAACCCTAACTCTAACACAAACCCTAACCCTAACCCTAACCTAACCCTAACCCTAACCCAAACCCTAACTCTAACCCTAACCCTAACCCAAACCCAAACAATAACCCTAACCCTAACCCTAACCCAAACCCTAACCCTAACCCTAACCCAAACCCAAACCCTAAACCTAACCCTAACCCTAACCCTAACTCAAACCCTAACCCTCACCCTAACACTAACCCTAACTCTAAACCTAACCCTAACCCTAACCCAAACCAAACCCTAACTCAAACGCTAAACCTAACCCTAAACCTAACATTAACCCTAACCGAAACCAAACCCTAACCTTAACCCTAACCCAAAACCCAAACCCTTACACTAATCCTCACACTAACCCTAACCCTAACCCAAACCCAAACACTAAATCTAACCCTAATCCTAACCCAAAGCCTAAACCGAAACCTAACCCTAACCCAAATCATCACACTAATCCTAAACCTAACACACACCCTAAACCTAACCTTAACCCTAACCCAAATCCAAACCCTAACCCTAACCCTAACACTAACCCAAACCCAAACCATAACCGTAAACCTAACCCTAAGCCTAACCCTAACCCAAACCCTAACCCTAACCCTAACGCTAACACAAACCCTAACCCTAACCCTAACAGTAACTCTAACCCAAAACCTAAATCTAACCCGAACCCTAACCCAAACCCAAACCCTAACCCTCACCCTAACCCTAACCCAAACCCTAACCCTAACCCTAACCCAAACCCAAATCCTAAACCTAACCCTAACCCTAACCCTAACCCTAAACGTAACCCAAACGCAAACGCAAACCCTATCCCTAACCCTAACCCTAACCCAAACCCTAACCGTGACCCTAACCCTAACCCTAACCCTAACCCTAACCCTAACCCTAACCCTAACCCTAAACCTAACCCAACCCAAACCTTAACCCTAACCCTAACCCTAACGCAAACCCTAACCCTAACCCTAACCCTAACCCAAACCCAAACCCTAACCCTAACCCTAACCCTAACCCAAACACAAACCTAAACCCTAATCCTAACCCTAAACATAACCCAAACCCAAACCCTAACCCTAACCCTAACCCTAACCCTAACCCAAACCCTAACCGTAACCCTAACCCTAACCCTAACGCTAACACAAACCCTAAACCTAACCCTAAGCCTAACCCTAACCCAAACCCTAACTCTAACCCTAACCCTAACCCAAACCCAAACAATAACCCTAACCCTAACCCTAACCCAAACCCTAACCCTAACCCTAACCCAAACCCAAACCCTAAACCTAACCCTAAACCTAACCCTAACCGTAACCCTAACCCTAACCCAAATCAAACCCTAACTCAAACCCTAAACCTAACCCTAACCCTAACATTAACCCTAACCGAAACCAAACCCTAACCTTAACCCTAACCCAAACACAAACCCTTACACTAATCCTCACCCGAACCCTAACCCAAACCCAAACCCAAACACTAAATCTAACCCGAACCCTAACCCTAACCCTAACCCAAAGCCTAAACCGAAACCTAACCCTAACCCAAATCCTCACACTAATCCTAAACCTAAGACACACCCTAACCCTAACCTTAACCCTAACCCTAATCCAAACCCTAACCCTAACGCAAACCCTAACCCTAACCCTAACCCTAACCCTAACCCAAAACCTAACCCTAACCCAAACACAAACCCAAACCCTAATCCTAACCCTAAACATAACCCAAACCCAAACCCTAACCCTAAACCTAACCCTTACCCAAACCCTAACCATAACCAGAACTCAAACCATAACTCTATCCCTTAACGTAAGCCTAACCCTAAACCTTACCCTAATCCAAACGCACAATCTAACCCTACCCTAACACTAACCCTAACCCTAAACGTAACCCAAGCCCTAACACTAACCTTAGCCTAAACTTAACCCTAACCTAAACGCTAAATCTGAACCTAATCCTAACCCTAACCCTAATCCTAACACTAACCCTTAACCAAACACTAACCTTATCGCAAACCCTCACCCTAAACCTAACCTAAACCCTAACCCTAACCCTAACACTAAACCTAACCCAAACCCAAACCCTAATCCTAACACTAACCCTAACCCTAACCCTAACACTCACCTAAACCAAACGGAAACCCTAACCCTAACCCTAACCCTAACTCAAACCCTAACCCTAAAACTAACTCTAATACAAACCCTAACCCTAACCCTAACCCAAACCCAAACCCTAACCCTAACCATAACCATAACCCATCCTCTAACCGTACCCTAACCCTAACACTAAACCTAATACTAAACAAACCCCTAACCCTATACCTAACCCTTACCCTAACCCAAACATTAACCCTAAAACTAACCCTTACCCAAACCCTAACCCTAAACCTAAGCCTAACCCAAACCCTAAACCTAACCCTAAACCTAACCCAAACCCTAACCCTAACCCTTACCCAAACATTAACCCTAAACCTAACCCTAACCCAAACGCTAACCCTAAACCTAACCCTATCCCAAAACCTAACCCTAAACCTAACCCTAACACAAACCCTAACCCTAACCCTAACCCAAACCCAAACCCAAACCCTAAACCTAAACCTAATACTAACCCAAACTCTAACCGTAACTCTAACCCTAACCCTAACCCTAACCCTAAACCTAACACTAACCCAAACCCTAACACTAACCCTAACCCTAACCCTAACCCTAACCCTAACCCAAACATTAAACCTAAACCTAACCCTAACCCAAACCCTAACACTAACCCTAACACAAAACCTAACCCTAACCCTAACCCTAAGCCTAAGCCTAAACCTACCCCTAACACAAACCCTAACCCATCCCTAACCCTAACCCTAACCCTAACCCTAATCCTAACCCAAATTCAAACCCTAAACCTAATGTTAACCCTAACCCAAACCCTATCCCTAACCCTAACCCTTATCCAAACCCTAAATCTAACCCTAACCCTAACTCGAAACAAAACCTAAACCTAACCCAAACCCTGACCCTAACACTAATCCTAACCCAAACCCTAAACCTAACCCTAACCCTAACCCAAACCCAAACCCTTACACTAATCCTCTCCCTAACCCTAACCCAAACCCAAAACCAAACACTAAATCTAACCCTAAACCTACCCCTAACCCTAACCCAAAGCCTAAACCGAAACCTAACCCTAACCCAAATCCTCACACTAATCCTAACCCTAACCCAAACCCAACCCAAACACTAAATCTAACCCTAACCCTAACCCTAACCCGAACCCTAACCCTAACCCTAACAATAAAGCTAACCCTAACACAAACCCTAACCCTAAACCTAACCCTAACCCAAAACCTAAATCTAACCCGAACCCTAACCCAAACCCAAACCCTAACCCTAACCCTAACAATAAAGCTAACCCTAACTCTAACCCTAACACAAACCCTAACACTAACCCTAACCCTAATCCAAACCCTAACCCTAACCCAAACCTTAACCCTAACCAAACCAAAACCTAATCCTTACACTAACCCTAACCCAAAGCCTAATCCTAAACCAAACCCAAACAATAACCCTAATTCTCAACCTAACCCTATGCGAAAACCTAACACTAACCCTAACCCAAACCATAACTCTATCCCGAAACCTAACCTTAAACCTAAACCAAACCAAAAACTTAACCCTAACACTAACCCTAACACTAAACCTAACCCTGGCCCTAACCCTAACCCTAACCCTAACCCAAACACAAACCCTAACCCTAACACAAAACCTAACCCTAAAACAAACCCTAACCCTAAACCTAACCCAAACCCAAACCATAACCGTAACCCTCACCCAAACCATAACCCTAATCCTAACCCTAACTCTAACCCAAACCCTAACCGTAACCCTAACCCTAACCCTAACGCTAACACAAACCCTAACCCTAAACTTAACCCTAACCCTAAAGCAAACCCTAACTCTATCCCAGCCCTAACCCAAACCCAAACCCTAACCCTAACCCTAACAATATCGCAAACCCTAACGCTAACCCTAACCCTAACCCAAACCCAAACCCTAACCCTAACCCTAACGCTAACACAAACCCTAACACTAACCCTAACCCTAACCCAAAACCTAAATCTAACCCTAAACCTAACCCAAACCCAAACCCTAACCCTAACCCTAACAATAAAGCTAACCCTAACGCTAACCCTAACCCTACTCTAACCCTAACCCTAAACACAACCCGAACCCAAACCCTAACCCTAAACCTAAGCTTTACCCAAACCCTAACCATATCCAGAACCCAAACCATAACTCTAACCCTAAATCTAACCCAAACCCTAACCGTAACCCTAACCCTAACCCTAACGCTAACACAAACCCAAACCCAAACCCTAACCCTAACCATAACTCAAACACTAACCCTAACCCTAACACTAACCCTATCCCTAAACCTAACCCTAACCCTAGACCTTACCCTAATCCAAACGCACACTCTAACCCTAACCCTAACCCTAACCCTAAACCTAAACCTAACCCAAGCCGTAACAGTAACCTTAGCCTAAACTTAACCCTAACCCAAACGCTAAACCTAACCCTAACCCTAACCCTAAACCTAATCCTAACACTAACCCTTACCAAAACACTAACCTTATCGCAAACCCTCACCCTAAACCTAACCTAAACCCTAACCCTAACCCTAACCCTAACCCAAACCCAAACCCTAACCCTAACCATAACCCTAACCAATCCTCTACCCGTACCCTAACCCTAACACTAAACCTAATACTAAACAAACCCCTAACCCTATACCTAACCCTTACCCTAACCCAAACATTAACCCTAAAACTAACCGTAACCCAAACCCTAACCCTAAACCTAACCCTAACCCAAAACCTAACCCTAACCCTAAACCTAATCAAAACCCTAACCCTAAGCCTAAACCAAACATTAACCGTAAACCTAACCCTAACCCAAACGCTAACCATAAACCTAACCCTAGCCCAAAACCTAACCCTAAACCTAACCCTAACACAAACCCTAACCCTAACCTAAACCCAAACCCAAACCCTAAACCTAACCCTAACCCAAACCCAAACTCTAACCGTAACTCAAACCCTAACCCTAACCCTAACCCTAAACCTAACACTAACCCAAACCCTAACCCTAACCCTAACCCTAACCCTAACCCTAACCCTAACCCTAACCCTAACCCAAACCCATACCCTAACCGTAACCCTAACCCTAACCCTAACGCTAACACAAACCCTAACCCTAAACCTAACCCAAACCCAAACCATAACCGTAAGCCTCATCCAAACCATAACCCTAATCCTAACCCTAACCCTAACCCAAACCCTAACCGTAACCGTAACCCTAACCCTAACGCTAACACAAACCCTAACCCTAACCCTAACCCTAACCCAAACCCTAAATCTAACCCTAACCCTAAACCAAACCAAAACCCTAACCCTAAGCCTAACCCTAACCCAAACCTAACCCTAACCCTAACCCAAACCCAAACCCTAACCCTAACCCTAACCCTAACCCTAAACGTAACCCTAACCCAAACGCAAACCCTAAACCTAACCCTAATTTAACCCAAACACTAACCGTAACCCTAACCCTAACCCTAACGCTAACACAAAGCCTAACCCTAACCCTAACCCTAACCCAAACCCTAACTCTAACCCTAACCCTACCACAAACCCAAACCTTACCCTAACCCTAACAATAACGCAAACCCTAACTCTAAACCTAACCCTAACCCAAACCCAAACACTAACCCTAACCCTAACCCTAACCCAAACACAAACCAAAACGCTAATCCTAACCCTAAACATAACCCAAACCCAAACCCTAACCCTAAACCTAACCCTTACCCAAACCCTAACCATAACCAAAACCCAAACCCTAAATCTATCCCTAACCCTAAACCTATCCCTAAACCTAACCCTAACCCTAAAACTTTCCCTAATCAAAACAAACACCCTAACCCTAACACTAACCCTAACACTAAACCTAAACCTAACCCAAGCCCTAACACTAACCTTAGCCTAAACTTAACCCTAACCCAAACGCTAAACCTAACCCTAACCCTAACCCTAACCCTAATCCTAACACTAACCCTGACCCAAACACTACCCCTATCGCACACCCTCACCCTAAACCTAACCTAAACCCTAACCCTAACCCTAACACGAAATCTTACCCAAACCTAAACCCTAATCCTAACACTAACCCTAACCCTAACCCGAACACTCACCCTAAACCAAACGGAAACCCTAACCCTAACCCTAACTCTAACTCAAACCCTAACCTAAACCTAACTCTAATACAAACCCTAAACCTAACCCTAACCCAAACCCAAACCCTACCCCTAACCCTAACCCTAAACCATCCTCTACCCGTACCCTAACCCTAACAATAAACCTAATACTAAACAAACCCCTAACCCTATAACTAACCCTTACCCTAACCCAAACATTAACCCTAAAACTAACCCTAACCCAAACCCTAACCCTAACCCTTACGCTAACCCAAACATTTACCCTAAAACTAACCCTAACCCAAACCTTAACCCTAAACCTAACCCTATCTCAAACCCTAACCCTAACCCTAACCCTAACCCAAACCCTAAACCTAACCCTAACCCAAACATTAACCCTAAACCTAACCCTAACCCAAACGCTAACCCTAAATCTAACCCTAGCCCAAAACCTATCCCTAAACCTAACCCTAACACAAACCCTAACCCTAAACCAAACCCAAACCCAAACCCTAAACCTAACCCTAACCCTAACCCAAACTCTAAACGTAACTCTAACCCTAACCCTAACCCTAACCCTAAACCTAACACTAACCCAAACCCTAACATTAACCCTAACCCTAACCCTAACCCTAACATTAACCCAAACATTAAACCTAAACCTAACCCTAACCCAAACCCTAACACTAAACCTAACCCTAACCCAAATCCTAACACTAATCCTAAACCTAACACACACCCTAACCCTAACCTTAACCATAACCCAAATCCAAACCCTAACCCTAACCCTAACACTAACCCAAACCCAAACACTAACCGTAAACCTAACCCTAACCCTAACCCTAACCTTAACCCTAACCCTAACCCAAACCCTAACCCTAACCCTAACCCTAATCCAAACCCTAACCCTAACCCAAACCTTAACCCTAACCAAACCAAAACATAACTCTTCCACTAACCCTAACCCCAAGCCTAATCCTAAACCAAACCCAAGCAATAACCCTAATTCTCAACCTAACCCTAAGTGAAAACCTAACACTAACCCTAAACCAAACCATAACTCTATCCCAAAACCTAACCTTAAACCTAAACCAAACCCAAAACTTAAACCTAACACTAAACCTAACCCTGACCCTAACTCTAACCCTAACCCTAACCCAAACACAAACCCTAACCCTAACACAAAACCTAACCCTGAAAGAAACCCTAACCCTATCCCTAACCCTAACCCTAAACCTAAAAGTAACCCTAACCCAAATGCAAACCCTAACCGTAACCCTAAACCTAAACCTAAACCAAACCCTAACCGTAACCCTAACCCTAACCCTAACGCTAACACAAATCCTAACCCTAAACCTAACCCAAACCCAAACCATAACCGTAACGCTCACCCAAACCATAACCCTAATCATAACCCTAACCCTAACCCAAACCACAACCCTAATAATAAACCTAACCCTAACCCAAACCCTAAACGTAACCCTAACCCTAACCCTAACGCTAACACAAACCCTAACCCTAACCCTAAACCAAACCCTTATTCTAAACCTAACCCTAACCCAAACCCTTACCCTAACCCTAACCCTAACCCAAACCCTAAACCTAACCCTAACCCTAACCCAAACCCTAAACCTAACCCTAATCCTAACCCTAACCCTAACCCTAACACTAAACCTAAACGTAACCCTAACCCAAACGCAAACCTACCCCTAAACCTAACCCTAAACCAAACCCTAACCGTCACCCTAACCCTAACCCTAACGCTAACACAAATCCTAACCCTAACCCTAACCCTAACACAAAACCTAAACCTAAAACAAACCCTAACCCTATCCCTAAACCTAACCCTAAACCTAAAAGTAACCCTAACCCAAACGCAAACCCTAACCCTAAACCTAACCCTAAACCTAACCCAAACACTAACCGTAACCCTAAACCTAACCCTAACGCTAACACCAACCCTAACCCTAAACCTAAACCAAAGCCAAACCATAACCGTAACCCTCACCCAAACCATAACCCTAATCCTAAACCTAACCCTAACCCAAACCCTAACCGTAACCCTAACCCTAACCCTAATGCTAACACAAACCCTAACCCTAACCCTAACGCTAACCCAAACCCTAACTCTAACCCTAACCCTAACCCAAACCCAAACCCTAACCCTAAGCCTAACACTACCCCAAACCCTAACCCTAACCCTATCCCACACCCAAACCCTAAACCTAACCCTAACCCT
>JAJHUQ010000058.1:117500-122500 GCA_035773235.1 Eospalax fontanierii | reverse complement strand
CCCTAACCCAAACCCTAACCGTAACCCTAAACCTAACCCTAACGCTAACACAAACCCTAACCCTAACCCTAACGCTAACCCAAACCCTAACTCTAACCCTAACCCTAACCCAAACCCAAACCCTAACCCTAAGCCTAACCCTAACCCAAACCCTAACCCTAACCCAATCCCAAACCCAAACCCTAAACCTAACCCTATCCCTAAGCCTAACCCTAACCCTAAACCTAAACGTAACCCTAACCCAAACGCAAACCCTAACCCAAACCCTAACCCTAACCCAAATCCTAATAGTAACCCTAACCCTAACGCTAACACAAACCCTATCCCTAACCCTAACCCTAACCCAAACCCTAACGCTAAAACTAACCCTAACTCAAAACAAAACCCTAACCCTAACCCTAACGCTAACTCAAATCCTAACCCTAACCCTAACCCTAACACAAAACCTAACTCTAACCCTAACCCTAACCCAAACCCAAACCCTAACCCTAACCCTAACAATAATGCAAACCCTAACCCTAACCCTAACGCTAACACAAACCGAAACCCTAACCCTAACCCTAACCCAAACCCAAACACAAACCCAAAACCTAACCCTAACCCTAAACATAACCCAAACCCAAACCCTAACCCTAAACCTAACACTTACCCAAACACTAACCATAACCAGAACCCAAACCATAACTCTATCCCTAAACCTAACCCTAACCCTAAACCTTACCCGAATGCAAACGCCCACCCTAACCCTAACCCTAACCCTAAACCTAAACCTAACCCAAGCCCTAATACTAACCTTAGCCTAAACTTAACCCTAACGCAAAAGCTAACCCTAAAACTAACCCTAAACCTAACCCTAATCCTAACACTAACCCTTACCCAAACACTAACCTTATCGCAAACCCTCACCCTAAACCTAACCTAAACCCTAACCCTAACCTAACCCTAACCCTAACCCAAACCCAAACCCTAACCCTAACCATAACCCTAACCCATCCTCTACCCGTACCCTAACCCTAACACTAAACCTAATACTAAACAAACCACTAACCCTATACCATCCCTTACCCTAACCCAAACATTAACCCTAAAACTAACCCTAACCCAAACCCTAACCCTAACCCTAACCCTAACCCTAACCCTAACCCAAATATTAAACCTAAACCTAACCCTAACCCAAACCCTAACACTAACCCTAAAACAAACCCTAACCCTAACCCTCACCCTAAGCCTAAGCCTAAACCTAACGCTAACACAAACCCTAACTGTAACCCTAACCCTAACCCTAACCCTAACCCTAACCCAAACTCAAACCCTAAACCTAATGCTAACCCTAACCCAAACCCTATCCCTAACCCTAACCCTTATCCAAACCCTAAATCTAACCCTAACCCTAACCTGAACCAAAACCTAAACCTAAGCCAAACCCTGACCCTAACACTAACCCTAACCCAAACTCTAAACCTAACCCTAACCCTAACCTAAACATTAACCCTAAACCTAACGCTAACCCTAACGCTAACCATAAACCTAACCCTAAACCAAACCCTAACCATAACCCTAACCTTAACCCAAACGCTAACCCTAATCCTAACCCTAACCCAAACCCAAACCCTAACCCTAACCCTAACACTAACCCTAACTCTAAACCTAACCCTAACCCTAACCCAAATCCTCACACTAATCCTAAACCTAACACACACCCTAACCCTAACCTTATCCCTAACACAAATCCAAACCCTAACACTAATCCTGACACTAACCCAATCCCAAACCCTTACCACAAACCTATACCTAACCCTTACCCTAAACCTAAACCTAACCCAAAGCCTGACCCTAACCATAACCCTAACCCTAATCCAAACCCTAACCCTAACCCAAACCTTAACCCTAACCAAACCAAAACCTAACCCTTACCCTAACCCTAACCCCAAGCCTAATCCTAAAGCAAACCCAAACAATAACCCTAATTCTCAACCTAACCCTAAGTGAAAACCTAACACTAAACCTAACCAAACCATAACTCTATCCAAAAACCTAACCTTAAACCTAAACCAAACCCAAAACTTAACCCTAACACTAACCCTAACACTAAACCTAACCCTGACCCTAACCCTAAGCCTAACCCTAACCTAAACACAAACCCTAACCCTAACACAAAACCTAACCCTAAAACAAACCCTAACCCTATCCCTAACCCTAACCCTAAACCTAAAAGTAACCCTAACCCAAACGCAAACCCTAACCCTAAACCTAACCCTAAACCTAACCCAAACCCTAACCGTAACCCTAAAACTAACCCTAACGCTAACACAAACCCTAACCCTAAACCTAAACCAAAGCCAAACCATAACCGTAACCCTCACCCAAACCATAACCCTAATCCTAACCCTAACCCTAACCCAAACCCTAACCATAACCCTAACCCTAACCCTAACGCTAACACAAACCCTAACCCTAACCCTAACCCTAACGCTAAACCAAACCCTAACTCTAACCCTAACCCTAACCCAAATCCAAACCCTAACCCTAAGCCTAACCCTAACCCAAACCCTAACCCTAACCCTATCCCAAACCCAAACCCTAAACCTAACCCTAACCCTAAGCCTAACCCTAACCCTAAACCTAAACTTAACCCTAACCCAAACGCAAACCCTAACCCTAACCCTAACCCTAACCCAAATCCTAATCGTAACCCTAACCTTAACGCTAACACAAACCCTCTCCCTAACCCTAACCCTAACCCAAACCCTAACTCTAAAACTAACCCTAACCCAAACCAAAACCCTAACCCTAACCCTAACAATAACGCAAACCCTAACCCTAACCCTAACCCTAACCCAAATCCATACCCTAACCCTAAACCTAACCCTAACCCAAACTCAAACCCAAACCCTAGCCCTAAACCTAAACATAACCCAAACACAAACCCTAACCCTAAACCTAAACCTTACCGAAACCCTAACCATAACCAGAACCCAAACCATAGCTCTATGCCTAAACCTAACCCTAACCCTAAACCTTACCCTAATCCAAACGCACACCCTAACCCTAACACTAACCATAACCCTAAACCTAAACCTAACCCAAGCGCTAACACTAACCTTAGCCTAAACTTAACCCTAACCCAAACGCTAAACCTAACCCTAACCCTAACCCTAACCCTAATCCTAACATTAACCCTTACCCAAACACTAACCTTATCGCAAACCCTCACCCTAAACCTAACCTAAACCCTAACCCTAACCCTAAACCTAACACTAAACCTAACCCAAACCCAAACCCTAATCCTAACACTAACCCTAACCCTAACCCTAACACTCACCCTAAACCAAACGGAAACCCTAACCCTAACCCTAACCCTAACCCTAACCCTAACTCAAACCCTAACCCTAACCCTAACACTAAACCTAACCCTAAACCTAACCCTAACCCTAACCCAAATCCTCACACTAATCCTAAACCTAAAACACACCCTAAACCTAACCTTAAGCCTAACCCAAATCCAAACCCTAACCCTAACCCTAACACTAACCCAAACCCAAACCCAAACCCTAAGCCTAACCCTAACCCTAACCCTAACCCTAACCCTAACCCTAACCCAAACCCTAACACTAACCCTAATCCAAACCCTAACCCTAATCCAAACCTTAACCCTAACCAAACCAAAACCTAACCCTACACTAACCCTAACCCCAAGCCTAATCCTAAACCAAACCCAAACAATAACCCTAATTCTCAACCTAACCCTAAGCGAAAACCTAACACTAACCCTAACCCAAACCATAACTCTATCCCAAAACCTAACCTTAAACCTAAACCAAACCCAAAACTTAACCCTAACACTAACCCTAACACTAAACCTAACCCTGACCCTAATCCTAACCCTAACCCTAACCCTAACTCTAACCCTAACCCAAACATTAAACCTAAACCTAACCCTAACCCAAACCCTAACACTAACCCTAACACAAACCCTAACCCTAACCCTCACCCTAAGCCTAAGCCTAAACCTAACGCTAACACAAACCCTAACCCTAACCCCAACCCCAACCCTAACCCTAACCCTAACCCTAACGCAAACTCAAACCCTAAACCTAATGCTAACCCTAACCCAAACCCTATCCCTAACCCTAACCCTTATCCAAACCCTAAATCTAACCCTAACCCTAACCTGAACCAAAACCTAAACCTAACCCAAACCCTGACCCTAACACTAACCCTAACCCAAAACCTAAACCTAACCCTAACCCTAACCCAAACATTAACCCTAAACCTAACGCTAACCCTAACGCTAACCATAAACCTAACCCTAAACCAAACCCTAACCATAAACCTAACCTTAACCCAATCCCTAACTCTAATCCTAACCCTAACCCAAACCCAAACCCTAAACCTAACCCTAACTCAAACCCTAACCCTAACCCTAACACTAACCCTAACCCTAATCCTAACCCTAACCTTAACACAAATCCTCACACTAATCCTAAACCTAACACACACCCTAACCCTAACCTTAACCCTAACCCAAATCCAAACCCTAACCCTAACCCTAACACTAACCCAAACCTAAACCCTAACCGTAAACCTAACCCTAACCCTAACCCTAACCCTAACCCAAACCCTAACCTAACCCTAACCATAACCCTAACCCTAATCCAAACCCTAACCCTAACCCAAACCTTAACCCTAACCAAACCAAAACCTAACCCTTACACTAACCCTAACCCCAAGCCTAATCCTAAAGCAAACCCAAACAATAACCCTAATTCTCAACCTAACCCTAAGTGAAAACTTAACACTAACACTAACCAAACCATAACTCTATCCAAAAACCTAACCTTAAACCTAAACCAAACCCAAAACTTAACCCTAACACTAACCCTAACACTAAACCTAACCCTGAACCTAACCCTAACCCTAACCCTAACCTAAACACAAACCCTAACCCTAACACAAAACCTAAACCTAAAACAAACCCTAACCCTATCCCTAACCCTAAC
>JAJHUQ010000058.1:92500-97500 GCA_035773235.1 Eospalax fontanierii | reverse complement strand
AATCCTCACACTAATCCTAAACCTAACACACACCCGAACCCTAAGCTTAACCCTAACCCAAATCCAAACCCTAACCCTAACCCTAACACTAACCCAAACCCAAACCCTAACCGTAAACCTAACCCTAACCCTAACCCTAACCCTAACCCTAACTCTAACCCTAACCCAAACCCTAACCCTAACCCTAACCCTAATCCAAACCCTAACCCTAACCCAAACCTTAACCCTAACCAAACCAAAACCTAACCCTTACACTAACCCTAACCCAAAGCCTAATCCTAAACCAAACCCAAACAATAACCCTAATTCTCAGCCTAACCCTAAGCGAAAACCTAACACTAACCCTAACCCAAACCATAACTCTATCCCAAAACCTAACCTTAAACCTAAACCAAACCCAAAACTTAACCCTAACACTAACCCTAACATTAAACCTAACCCTGACCCTAATCCTAACCCTAACCGTAACCCAAAACCAAACCCTAACCCTAACACAAAACCTAAGCCTAAAAAAACCCTAACCTTATCCCTAACCCTAACCCTAAACCTAAAAGTAACCCTAACCCACACGCAAACACTAACACTAACCCTAACCCTAAACCTAACCCAAACCCTAACCGTAACCCTAACACTAACCCTAACGCTAACACAAACACTAACCCTAAACCTAACCCAAACCCAAACCATAACCGTGACCCTCACCCAAACCATAACCCTAATCCTAACCCTAACCCTAACCCAAATCCTAACCGTAACCCTAACCCTAACCCTAACGCTAACACGAACCCTAACCCTAACCCTAACCCTAACCCTAACCCAAACCCTAACTCTAACCCTAACCCTAACCCAAACCCAAACCCTAACCCTAACCCTAACCCTAACCCAAACCCTAACCCTAACCCTAACCAAAACCCAAACCCTAAACCTAACCCTAACCCTAAGCCTAACCCTAACCCTAAACCTAAACGTAACCCTAACCCAAACGCAAACCCTAAACCTAACCCTAACCCTAACCCAAATCCTAACCGTAACCCTAACCCTAACGCTAACACAAACCCTAACCCTAACCCTAACCCTAACCCTAACCCTAACCCAAACCCTAACTCTAACCCTAACCCTAACCCAAACCAAAACCCTAACCCTAACGCTAACCTTAACCCAAACACAAACCCAAACCCTAACCCTAACCCTAAACATAACCCAAACCCAAACCCTAACCCTAAACCTAACCCTTACCCAAACCCTAACCATAACCAGAACCCAAACCATAGCTCTATCCCTAAACCTAACCCTAACCCTAAACCTTACCCTAATCCAAACGCACACCCTAACCCTAACAATAAACCTAACCCTAAACCTAAAACTAACCCAAGCCCTAACACTAACCTTAGCCTAAACTTAACCCTAACCCAAACGCTAAACCTAACCCTAACCCTAACCCTAACCCTAATCCTAACACTAACCCTTACCCAAACACTAACCTTATCGCAGACCCTCACCCTAAACCTAACCTAAACCCTAACCCTAACCCTAACCCTACCACTATACCTAACCCAAACCCAAACCCTAATCCTAACACTAACCCTAACCCTAACCCTAACACTCACCCTAAACCAAACGGAAACCCTAAACCAACACAAACCCTAACCCTAACCCTAACCCTAACCATAACCCTAACCCATCCCCTACCCGTACCCTAACCCTAACACTAAACCTAATACTAAACAAACCCCTAACCCTATACCATCCCTAACCCTACCCCAAAAACAAACCCTAAACCTAACACAAAAACTATCACTAAAACAAACCCTAATCCTATCTCTAATCCTAAACCTAAAAGTAACCCTAACCCGAACGCAAACAATAACCCTAACCCTAACCCTAAACCTAACCCAAACCCTAACCGTAACCCTAACACTAATGCTAACGCTAACACAAACACTAACCCTAAACCTAACCCAAAACCAAACCATAACCGTAACCCTCACCCAAACCATAACCCTAATCCTAACCCTAACCCTAACCCAAACCCTAACCGTAACCCTAACCCTAACCCTAACGCTAACCCTAACCCTAAACCTAACCCTAACCCTAACCCAAACTCTAACTCTAACTCTAACCCTAACCCAAACCCAAACTCTAACCCTTACTTTAACCCAAACCCTAACCCTAACCCTAACCCAAACCAAACCCTAAACCTAACCCTAACCCTAAGCCTAACCCTAACCCTAAACATAAACGTAACCCTACCCCAAACGCAAACCCTAAACCTAACCCTAACCCTAACCCTAAACCTAACTTTAACTCTAACCCTAACCTTAACGCTAACACAAACCCTAACCCTAACCCCTAACCCTAACCCTAACGCTAACACAAACCCAAACCCAAACACTAAATCTAACCCTAACCCAAACCCTAACTCTAACCCTAACCCTAACCCAAACCAAAACCCTAACCCTAACCCTAACAATAACGCAAAACCTAACCCTAACCCTAACCCTAACCCAAACCCAAACCCTAACCCTAACCCTAACCCTAACCCAAACACAAACCCAAACCCTAACCCTAACCCTAAACATAACCCAAACCCAAACCCTAACCCTAAACCTAACCCTTACCAAACCCTAACCATAACCAGAACCCAAACCATAGCTCTATCCCTAAACCTAACCCTAACCCTAAACCTTACCCTAATCCAAACGCACACCCGAACCCTAACACTAACCCTAACCCTAAACCTAAACCTAAACCAAGCCCTAACACTAACCTTAGCCTAAACTTAACCCTAACCCAAACGCTAAACCTAACCCTAACTCTAACCCTAACCCTAATCTTAACACTAACCCTTTCCAAACATTAACCTTATCGCAAACCCTCACCCTAAACCTAACCTAAACCCTAACCCTAACACTAAACCGAACCCAAACCCAAACCCTAATCCTAACACTAACCCTAACCCTAACCCTAACCCTAACCCTAACCCTAACCCAAACACAAACCCTAACCCTAACCAAAACCCTAACCCATCCTCTACCCGTACCCTAACCCTAACACTAAACCTAATACTAAACAGACCCCAAACTCTTTACCTAACCCTTACCCTAACCCAAACATTAACCCTAAAACTAACCCTAACCCAAACCCTAACCCTAAACCTAACCCTAACACAAACCCTAACCCTAACCATAACCCTAACCGAAACCCTAACCCAAACATTAACCCTAAACCTAACCCTAACCCAAACGCTAACCCTAAACCTAACCCTAGCCCAAAACCTCACCATAAACCTAACCCTAAACCTAACCCTAACACAAACCCTAACCCTAACCCAAACCCAAACTCAAACCCTAAACCTAAACCTAACCCTAACCCAAATTCTAACCGTAACTCTAAACCTAACCCTAACCGTAACCCTAACCCAAACATTAAACCTAAACCTAACCCTAACCCAAACCCTAACACTAACCCTAACACAAACCCTAACCCTAACCCTAACCCTAAGCCTAAGCCTAAATCTACCCCTAACACAAACCCTAACCTTAACCCTAACCCTAACCCTAACCCAAACTCAAACCCTAAACCTAATGCTAACCCTAACCCAAACCCTATCCCTAACCCTAACCCTTATCCAAACCCTAAATCTAACCCTAACCCTTACCCGAACCAAAACCTAAACTTAACCCAAATCCTGACCCTAACACTAACCCAAACCCAAAACCTAAACCTAACACTAACCCTAACCCAAACCCAAACCCTTACACTAATCCTCACCCTAACCCTGACCCAAACCCAAACCCAAACACTAAATCTAAACCTAACCCTAACCCTAAACCTAACCCAAAGCCTAAACCGAAACCTAACCCTAACCCAAATCCTCACACTAATCCTAAACCTAACACACACCCGAACCCTAACCTTAACCCTAACACAAATCCAAACCCTAACCCTAACCCTAACACTAACCCAAACCCAAACCCTAACCGTAAACCTAACCCTAACCCTAACCCTAACCCTAACCCTAACTCTAACCCTAACCCAAACCCTAACCCTAACCCTAACCCTAATCCAAACCCTAACCCTAACCCAAACCTTAACCCTAACCAAACCAAAACCTAACCCTTACACTAACCCTAACCCAAAGCCTAATCCTAAACCAAACCCAAACAATAACCCTAATTCTCAACCTAACCCTAAGCGAAAACCTAACACTAACCCTAACCCAAACCATAACTCTATCCCTAAACCTTACCTTAATCCTAAACCAAACCCTTAACTTAACCCTAACACTAACCCTAACTCTAAACCTAACCCTGACCCTCATCCTTCCCCCAACCCTAACTCTAACCCAAACCCTAACCCTAATACAAAACCTAAGCCTAAAACAAACCCTAACCTTATCCCCAACCCTAACCCTAAACCTAAAAGTAACCCTAACCCACACGCAAACACTAACACTAACCCTAAACCTAAACCTAACCAAAACCCTAACCGTAACCCTAACACTAACCCTAACGCTAACACAAACACTAACCCTAAACCTAACCCAAACCCAAACAATAACCGTGACCCTCATCCAAACCATAACAGTAATCCTAAGCCTAACCCTAACCCAAATCCTAACCGTAACCCTAACCCTAAACCTGACGCTAACACGAACCCTAACCCTAACCCTAACCCTAACCCTAACCCAATCCCTAACTCTAACCCTAACCCTAACCCAAACCCAAACCCTAACCCTAACCCTAACCCAAACCCTAACCCTAACCCTAACCAAAACCCAAACCCTAAACCTAACCCTAACCCTAAGCCTAACCCTAACCCTAAACCTAAACGTAACCCTAACCCAAACGCAAACCCTAACCCTAACCCTAACCTTAACCCAAATCCTAACCGTAACCCTAACCCTAACGCTAACACAAACCCTAACCCTAACCCTAACCCTAACCCTAACCCAAACCCTAACTCTAACCCTAACCTAACCCAAACCAAAACCCTAACCC
>JAJHUQ010000058.1:82500-85000 GCA_035773235.1 Eospalax fontanierii | reverse complement strand
CTAACCCAAACGCTAAACCTAACCCTAACCCTAACGCTAATCCTAACACTAACCCTTACCCAAACACTAACCTTATCGCAAACCCTCACCCTAAACGTAACCTAAACCCTAACCCTAACCCTAACCCTACCACTAAACCTAACCCAAACCCAAACCCTAATCCTAACACTAACCCTAACCCTAACCCTAACACTCGCCCTAAACCAAATGGAAACCCTAACCCTAACCCTAACCCTAACCCTAACCCTAACCCTAACCCAAACCCAAACCCTAACCCTAACCAAAACCCTAACCCATCCTCTACCCGTACCCTAACCCTAACACTAAACCTAATACTAAACAAACCCCTAACACTATACCTAACCCTTACCCGAACCCAAACATTAACCCTAAAACTAACCTTAACCGAAACCCTAACCCTAAACCTAACCCTAACGCAAACCCTAAACCTAACCCTAACCCTAACCCAAACCCTAACCCTAACCCTAACCCAAATATTAACCCTAAACCTAACCGTAACCCAAACGCTAACCCTAAACCTAACCCTAGCCCAAAACCTAACCCTAAACCTAACCCTAACAAAAATCCTAACCCTAACCGAAACCCAAACCCAAACCCTAAACCTAAACCTAACCCTAACCCAAACTCTAACCGTAACTCTAAACCTAACCCTAACCCTAACCCAAACATTAAACCTAAACCTAACCCTAACCCAAACACTATCAATAACCCTAACACAAACCTAACCCTAACCCTAACCCTAAGCCTAAGCCTAAATCTACCCCTAACACAAACCCTAACCCTAACCCTAACCCTAACCCTAACCCTAACCCTAACCCAAACTCAAACCCTAAACCTAATGCTAACCCTAACCCAAACCCTATCCCTAACCCTAACCCTTATCCAAACCCTAAATCTAACCCTAACACTAACCCGAACCAAAACCTATTCCTAACCCCAACCCTGACCCTAACACTAACCCTAAACCAAACCCTAAACCTAACCCTAACCCTAACCCAAACCCAATCCGTTACACTAATCCTCACCCTAACCCTAACCCAAACCCAAACCCAAACACTAAATCTAACCCTAACCCTAACCCTAACCCTAACCCAAAGCCTAAACCGAAACCTAACCCTAAGCCAAATCCTCACACTAATCCTAAACCTAACACACACCCTAACCCTGACATTAACCCTAACCCAAATCCAAACCCTAACCCTAACCCTAACACTAACCCAAACCAAAACCCTAACCGTAAACCTAACCCTAACCCTAACCCTAACCCTAACCCTAACCCAAACCCTAACCCTAACCATAACCCTAACCCTAATCCAAACCCTAACCCTAACCAAAACCCTAACCCATCCTCTACCCGTACCCTAACCCTAACACTAAACCTAATACTAAACAAACCCCTAACCCTATACCTAACCCTTACCCTACCCCAAACATTAACCCTAAAACTAACCCTAACCCAAACCCTAACCCTAAACCTAACCCTAACCCAAACCCTAAACCTAACCATAACCCTAACAGAAACCGTAACCCAAACATTAACCCTAAACGTAACCCTAACCCAAACGCTAACCCTAAACCTAACCCTAGCCCAAAACCTCACCCTAAACCTAACCCTAACACAAACACTAACCCTAACCCAAACCCAAGCCTAAACCCTAAACCTAAACCTAACCTTAACCCAAACTCTAACCATAACTCTAAACTTAACCCTAACCCTAACCCAAACATTAAACGTAAACCTAACCCTAACCCAAACCCTAACACTAACCCTAACACAAACCCTAAGCCTAACCCTAACCCTAAGCCTAAGCCTAAATCTACCCCTAACACAAACCCTAACCCTAACCCTAACCCCAACCCAAACTCAAACCCTAAACCTAATGCTAACCCTAACCCAAACCCTATCCCTAACCCTAACCCTTATCTAAACCCTAAATCTAACCCTAACCCTAACCAGAACCAAAACCTAAACTTAACCCAAACCCTGACCCTAACACTAACCCTAACCCAAACCCTAAACCTAACCCTAACCCTAACCCAAACCCAAACCCTTACACTAATCCTCAACCTAACCCTAACCCAAACCCAAACCCAAACACTAAATCTAACCCTAACCCTAACCCTAACCCTAACTCAAAGCCTAAACCGAAACCTAACCCTAAACCAAATCCTCACGCTAATCCTAAACCTAACACACACCCCAACCCTAACCTTAACCCTAACCCAAATCCAAACCCTAACCCTAACCCTAACACTAACCCAAACCCAAACCCTAAGCGTAAACCTAACCCTAACCCTAACCCTAACCCTAACTCTAACCCTAACCCAAACCCTAACCCTAACCCTAACCCTAACCCTAATCCAAACCCTAACCCTAACCCAAACCTTAACCCTAACCAAACCAAAACCTAACCCTTACACTTACCCTAACCCAAAGCCTAATCCTAAACCAAACCCAAACAATAACCCTAATTCTCAA
>JAJHUQ010000058.1:70000-75000 GCA_035773235.1 Eospalax fontanierii | reverse complement strand
CCTAACCCTAACCCAAACACAAACCCAAACCCTAACCCTAACCCTAAACATAACCCAAACCCAAACCCTAACCCTAAACCTAACCCTTACCAAACCCTAACCATAACCAGAACACAAACCATAGCTCTATCCCTAAACCTAACCCTAACCCTAAACCTTACCCTAATCCAAACACACACCCTAACCCTAACACTAACCCTAACCCTAAATCTAAACCTAAACCAAGCCCTAACACTAACCTTAGCCTAAACATAACCCTAACCCAAACGCTAAAACTAACCCTAACCCTAACCCTAACCCTAATCCTAACACTAACCCTTTCCAAAAATTAACCTTATCGCAAACCCTCACCCTAAACCTAACCTAAACCCTAACCCTAACCCTAACCCTAACACCAAACCTAACCCAAACCCAAACCCTAATCCTAACCCTAACCCTAACCCTAACCCTAACACTCACCCTAAACCAAACGGAAACCCTAACCCTAACCGTAACCCTAACCCTAACCCAAACCCAAACCCTAACCCTAACCAAAACCCTAACCCATCCTCTACCCGTACCCTAACCCTAACACTAAACCTAATACTAAACAAACCCCTAACCCTATACCTAACCCTTACCCTAACCCAAACATTAACCCTAAAACTAACCCTAACCCAAACCCTAACCCTAAACCTAACCCTAAGCCAAACCCTAACCCTAACCATAACCCTAACAGAAACCCTAACCCAAACATTAACCCTAAACGTAACCCTAACCCAAACGCTAACCCTAAACCTAACCCTAGCCCAAAACCTCACCCTAATCCTAACCCTAACACAAACCCTAACCATAACCCAAACCCAAACCTAAACCCTAAACCTAAACCTAACCTTAACCCAAACTCTAACCGTAACTCTAAACTTAACCCTAACCCTAACCCTAACCCAAACATTAAACGTAAACCTAACCCTAACCCAAACCCTAACACTAACCCTAACACAAACCCTAACCCTAACCCTAACCCTAAGCCTAAGCCTAAATCTACCCCTAACACAAACCCTAACCCTAACCCAAACCCTAACCCAAACTCAAACCCTAAACCTAATGCTAACCCTAACCCAAACCCTATCCCTAACCCTAACCCTTATCCAAACCCTAAATTTAACCCTAACCCTAACCAGAACCAAAACCTAAACTTAACCCAAACCCTGACCCTAACACTAACCCTAACCCAAACCCTAAACCTAACCCTAACGCTAACCCAAACCCAAACCCTTACACTAATCCTCAACCTAACCCTAACCCAAACCCAAACCCAAACACTAAATCTAACCCTAACCCTAACCCTAACCCTAACCCAAAGCCTAAACCGAAACCTAACCCTACACCAAATCCTCACACTAATCCTAAACCTAACACACACCCGAACCCTAACCTTAACCCTAACCCAAATCCAAACCCTAACCCTAACCCTAACACTAACCCAAACCCAAACCCTAACCGTAAACCTAACCCTAACCCTAACCCTAACCCTAACTCTAACCCTAACCCAAACCCTAACCCTAACCCTAACCCTAATTCAAACCCTAAACCTAACCCAAACCTTAACCCTAACCAAACCAAAACCTAACCCTTACACTTACCCTAACCCAAAGCCTAATCCTAAACCAAACCCAAACAATAACCCTAATTCTCAACCTAACCCTAAGCGAAAACCTAACACTATCCCTAACCCAAACCATAACTCTATCCCAAAACCTAACCTTAAACCTAAACCAAACCCAAAACTTAACCCTAACACTAACCCTAACACTAAACCTAACCCTGACCCTAATCCTAACCCTAACCCTAACCCAAACCCAAACCCTAACCCTAACACAAAACCTAAGCCTAAAACAAACCCTAAACTTATCCCTAACCCTAACCCTAAACCTAAAAGCAACCCTAACCCAAACGAAAACACTAACACTAACCCTAACCCTAAACCTAACCCAAACCCTAACCGTAACCCTAACACTAACCCTAACGCTAACACAAACACTAACCCTAAACCTAACCCAAACCCAAACCATAACCGTAACCCTCACCCAAACCATAACCCTAATCCTTACCCTAACCCTAACCCAAACCCTAACCCTAACGCTAACACGAACCCTAACCCTAACCCTAACCCTAACCCTAACCCAAACCCTAACCCTAACCCTAACCCAAACCCAAACCCTAACCCTAACCCTAAACCTAACCCAAACCCTAACCCTAACCCTAACCCAAACCCAAACCCTAAACCTAACCCTAACCGTAAGCCTAACCCTAGCACTAAACCTAAACGTAACACTAACCCAAACGCAAACCCTAATCCTAACCCTCACCCAAACCATAACCCTAATCCTAACCCTAACCCTAACCCAAACCCTAACCCTAACGCTAACACGAACCCTAACCCTAACCCTAACCCTAACCCTAACCCAAACCCTAACCCTAACCCTAACCCAAACCAAAACCCTAAACCTAACCCTAACAATAACGCAAACCCTAACCCTAACCCTAACCCTAACCCAAACCCAAACCCTAACCCTAACCCTAACCTTAACCCAAACACAAACCCAAACCCTAACCCTAACCCTAAACATAACCCAAACCCAAACCCTAACCCTAAACCTAACCCTTACGCAAACCCTAACCATAACCAGAACCCAAACCATAGCTCTATCCCTAAACCTAACCCTAACCCTAAACCTTACCCTAATCCAAACGCACACCCTAACCCTAACAATAAACCTAAACCTAAACCTAAACCTAACCCAAGCCCTAACACTAACCTTAGCCTAAACTTAACCCTAACCCAAATTCTAAACCTAACCCTAACCCTAACCCTAACCCTAATCCTAACACTAACCCTTACCCAAACACTAACCTTATCGCAAACCCTCACCCTAAACCTAACCTAAACCCTAACCCTAACCCTAAACCTAACACTAAACCTAACCCAAACCCAAACCCTAATCCTAACACTAACCCTAACCCTAACCCTAACCCTAACACTCACCCTAAACCAAACGGAAACCCTAAACCTAACACAAACCCTAACCCTAACCCTAAACCTAACCCTAACCCTAACCCTAACCATAACCCTAACCCATCCTCTACCCGTACCCTAACCCTAACACTAAACCTAATACTAAACAAACCCCTAACCCTATACCATCCCTTACCCTAACCCAAACATTAAACCTAAACCTAACCATAACCCAAACCCTAACACTAACCCTAACACAAACCCTAACCCTAACCCTCACCCTAAGCCTAAGCCTAAACCTAACGCTAACACAAACCCTAACCCTAACCCTAACCCTAACCCTAACCCTAACCCTAACCCTAACCCAAACTCAAACCCTAAACCTAATGCTAACCCTAGCCCAAACCCTATCCCTAAACCTAACCCTTATCCAAACCCTAAATCTAACCTAACCCTAACCTGAACCAAAACCTAAACCTAACCCAAAACCTGACCCTAACACTAACCCTAACCCAAACCCTAAACCTAACCCTAAACCTAACCCAAATATTAACCCTAAACCTAACGCAAACCCTAACGCTAACCATAAACCTAACCCTAACCCAAAGCCTAACCCTAACCCTAACCGTAACCCTAATCCAAACCCTAACCCTAACCCAAACCCTAACCCTAAACAAACCAAAACCTAACCCTTACACTAACCCTAAACAAACCAAAACCTAACCCTTACACTAACCCTAACCCCAAGCCTAATCCTAAAGCAAACCCAAACAATAACCCTAATTCTCAACCTAACCCTAAGTGAAAACCTAACACTAACCCTAACCAAACCATAACTCTATCCAAAAACCTAACCTTAAATCTAAACCAAACCCAAAACTTAACCCTAACACTAACCCTAACACTAAATCTAACCCTGACCCTAACCCTAACCCTAACCCTAACCCTAACCCAAACACAAACCCTAAACCTAACACAAAACCTAACCCTAAAACAAAACCTAACCCTATCTCTAACCCTAACCCTAAACCTAAAAGTAACCTTAACACAAACGCAAACAATAACCCTAAACCTACCCCTAAACCTAAACCAAACCCTAAACATAACCCTAACCCTAACCCTAACGCTAACACAAACCCTAACCCTAAACCTAACCCAAACCCAAACCATAACCGTAATCCTCACCCAAACCCTAACCCTAATCCTAACCCTAACCCTAACCCAAACCCTAACCGTAACCCCAACCCTAACCCAAACGCAAAAACTAACCCTTACCCTAACCCCAACCCTAACCCAAATCCTACTCGTAACCCTAACCCTAACGCTAACACAAACCCTAACCCTAACCCTAACCCTAAACCTAACCTAAACCCTAACTCTAACCCTAACCCTAACCCAAACCAATACCCTAACCCTAACCCTAACAATAACGCAAACCCTAACCCTAACCCTAACCCTAACCCAAACACAAACCCAAACCCTAACCCTAACCCAAACATAACCCAAACCCAAACCCTAACACTAAACCTAACCCTTACCCAAACCCTAACGATATCCAGAACCCAAACCATAGCTCTATCCCTAAACCTAACCCTAACCCTAAACCTTACCCTAATCCAAACGCACACCCTAACCCTAACACTAACCCTAGCCCTAAACCTAAACCTAACCCAAGCCCTAACACTAACCTTAGCCTAAACTTAACCTTAACCCAAACGCTAAACCTAACCCTAACCCTAACCCTAACCCTTATCCTAACACTAACCCTTACCAAACACTAACCTTATCGCAAACCCTCACCCGAAACGTAACCTAAACCCTAACCCTAACCCTAACCCTAACCCTAACACTAAACCTAACCCAAACCCAAACCCTAATCCTAACACTAACCCTAACCCTAACCCTAACACTCACCCTAAACCAAACGGAAACCCCAACCCTAACCCTAACCCTAACCCTAACCCAAACCCAAACCCTAACCCTAACCAAAACCCTAACCCAT
>JAJHUQ010000058.1:60000-65000 GCA_035773235.1 Eospalax fontanierii | reverse complement strand
CCTAACCGTAACTCTAACCCTAACCCAAACCCTAACCCTAACCCTAACCCTAATCCAAACCCTAACCCTAACCCAAACCTTAACCCTAACCAAACCAAAACCTAACCCTTACACTTACCCTAACCCAAAGCCTAATCCTAAACCAAACCCAAACAATAACCCTAATTCTCAACCTAACCCTAAGCGAAAACCTAACACTATCCCTAACCCAAACCATAACTCTATCCCAAAACCTAACCTTAAACCTAAACCAAACCCAAAACTTAACCCTAACACTAACCCTAACACTAACCCTAACACTAAACCTAACCCTGACCCTAATCCTAACCCTAACCCTAACCCAAACCCAAACCCTAACCCTAACACAAAACCTAAGCCTAAAACAAACCCTAAACTTATCCCTAACCCTAACCCTAAACCTAAAAGCAACCCTAACCCAAACGAAAACACTAACACTAACCCTAACCCTAAACCTAACCCAAACCCTAACCGTAACCCTAACACTAACCCTAACGCTAACACAAACACTAACCCTAAACCTAACCCAAACCCAAACCATAACCGTAACCCTCACCCAAACCATAACCCTAATCCTAACCCTAACCCTAACCCAAACCCTAACCCTAACGCTAACACGAACCCTAACCCTAACCCTAACCCTAACCCTAACCCACACCCTACCCCAAACCCTACCCCAAACCCAAACCCTAACCCTAACCCTACACCTACCCCAAACCCTAACCCTAACCCTAACCCAAACCCACACCCTAAACCTAACCCTAACCGTAAGGCTAACCCTAGCACTAAACCTAAACGTAACACTAACCCAAACGCAAACCCTAATCCTAACCCTCACCCAAACCATAACCCTAATCCTAACCCTAACCCTAACCCAAACCCTAACCCTAACGCTAACACGAACCCTAACCCTAACCCTAACCCTAACCCTAACCCAAACCCTAACCCTAACCCTAACCCAAACCAAAACCCTAACCCTAACCCTAACAATAACGCAAACCCTAACCCTAACCCTAACCCTAACCCAAACCCAAACCCTAACCCTAACCCTAACCTTAACCCAAACACAAACCCAAACCCTAACCCTAACCCTAAACATAACCCAAACCCAAAACCTAACCCTAAACCTAACCCTTACGCAAACCCTAACCATAACCAGAACCCAAACCATAGCTCTATCCCTAAACCTAACCCTAACCCTAAACCTTACCCTAATCCAAACGCACACCCTAACCCTAACAATAAACCTAACCCTAAACCTAAACCTAACCCAAGCCCTAACACTAACCTTAGCCTAAACTTAACCCTAACCCAAATTCTAAACCTAACCCTAACCCTAACCCTAACCCTAATCCTAACACTAACCCTTACCCAAACACTAACCTTATCGCAAACCCTCACCCTAAACCTAACCTAAACCCTAACCCTAACCCTAAACCTAACACTAAACCTAACCCAAACCCACACCCTAATCCTAACACTAACCCTAACCCTAACCCTAACCCTAACACTCACCCTAAACCAAACGGAAACCCTAAACCTAACACAAACCCTAACCCTAACCCTAAACCTAACCCTAACCCTAACCCTAACCATAACCCTAACCCATCCTCTACCCGTACCCTAACCCTAACACTAAACCTAATACTAAACAAACCCCTAACCCTATACCATCCCTTACCCTAACCCAAACATTAAACCTAAACCTAACCATAACCCAAACCCTAACACTAACCCTAACACAAACCCTAACCCTAACCCTCACCCTAAGCCTAAGCCTAAACCTAACGCTAACACAAACCCTAACCCTAACCCTAACCCTAACCCTAACCCTAACCCTAACCCTAACCCTAACCCAAACTCAAACCCTAAACCTAATGCTAACCCTAGCCCAAACCCTATCCCTAAACCTAACCCTTATCCAAACCCTAAATCTAACCTAACCCTAACCTGAACCAAAACCTAAACCTAACCCAAAACCTGACCCTAACACTAACCCTAACCCAAACCCTAAACCTAACCCTAACCCTAACCCAAATATTAACCCTAAACCTAACGCAAACCCTAACGCTAACCATAAACCTAACCCTAACCCAAAGCCTACCCCTACCCCTAACCGTAACCCTAATCCAAACCCTAACCCTAACCCAAACCCTAACCCTAAACAAACCAAAACCTAACCCTTACACTAACCCTAAACAAACCAAAACCTAACCCTTACACTAACCCTAACCCCAAGCCTAATCCTAAAGCAAACCCAAACAATAACCCTAATTCTCAACCTAACCCTAAGTGAAAACCTAACACTAACCCTAACCAAACCATAACTCTATCCAAAAACCTAACCTTAAATCTAAACCAAACCCAAAACTTAACCCTAACACTAACCCTAACACTAAATCTAACCCTGACCCTAACCCTAACCCTAACCCTAACCCTAACCCAAACACAAACCCTAAACCTAACACAAAACCTAACCCTAAAACAAACCCTAACCCTATCCCTAACCCTAACCCTAAACCTAAAAGTAACCCTAACACAAACGCAAACCCTAACCCTAAACCTACCCCTAAACCTAAACCAAACCCTAAACATAACCCTAACCCTAACCCTAACACTAACACAAACCCTAACCCTAAACCTAACCCAAACCCAAACCATAACCGTAATCCTCACCCAAACCCTAACCCTAATCCTAACCCTAACCCTAACCCAAACCCTAACCGTAACCCTAACCCTAACCCAAACGCAAAAACTAACCCTTACCCTAACCCCAACCCTAACCCAAATCCTACTCGTAACCCTAACCCTAACGCTAACACAAACACTAACTCTAACCCTAACCCTAAACCTAACCCTAACCCTAATTCTAACCCTAAACCTAACCCTAACCAATACCCTAACCCTAACCCTAACAATAACGCAAACCCTAACCCTAACCCTAACCCTAACCCAAACACAAACCCAAACCCTAACCCTAACCCAAACATAACCCAAACCCAAACCCTAACACTAAACCTAACCCTTACCCAAACCCTAACGATATCCAGAACCCAAACCATAGCTCTATCCCTAAACCTAACCCTAACCCTAAACCTTACCCTAATCCAAACGCACACCCTAACCCTAACACTAACCCTAGCCCTAAACCTAAACCTAACCCAAGCCCTAACACTAATCTTAGCCTAAACTTAACCTTAACCCAAACGCTAAACCTAACCCTAACCCTAACCCTAACCCTTATCCTAACACTAACCCTTACCAAACACTAACCTTATCGCAAACCCTCACCCGAAACGTAACCTAAACCCTAACCCTAACCCTAACCCTAACACTAAACCTAACCCAAACCCAAACCCTAATCCTAACACTAACCCTAACCCTAACCCTAACACTCACCCTAAACCAAACGGAAACCCTAACCCTAACCCTAACCCTAACCCAAACCCAAACCCTAACCCTAACCAAAACCCTAACCCATCCTCTACCCGTACCCTAAACCTAACACTAAACCTAATACTAAACAAACCCCTAAACCTATACCTAACCCTTACATTAACCCAAACATTAACCCTAAAACTAACCCTAACCCAAACCCTAACCCTAAACCTAACACTAACGCAAACCCTAACCCTAACCCTAAACCTATCCCAAACCCTAACCCTAACCCTAACCCAAATATTAACCCTAAACCTAACCCTAAACCAAACACTAACCATAAACCTAATCCTAGCACAAAACCTAACCCTAAAACTAACCCTAACAAAAACCCTAACCCTAAACCAAACCCAAACCCAAACCCTAAACCTAAACCTAACCCTAACCCAAACTCTAACTGTAACTTTAAACCTAACCCTAACCCTAACCCTAACCCAAACATTAAACCTAAACCTAACCCTAACCCAAACCCTAACACTAACCTTACCATAACCCTACCCCTAACCCTAACCCTAAGCCTAAGCCTACGTCTACCCCTAACACAAACCCTAGCCCTAACCCTAACCCTAACTCTAACCCTAACCCTAACCCAAATTCAAACCCTAAACCTAATGCTAACCCTAACCCAAACCCTATCCCTAACCCTAACCCTTATCCAAACCCTAAATCTAACCCTAACCCTAACCCGAACCAAAACCTAATCCTAACCCAAACCCTGACCCTAACACTAACCCTAACCCAAACCCTAAACCTAACCCTAACCCTAACCCAAACCCAAATCGTTACACTAATCCTCACCCTAACCCTAACCCAAACCCAAACCCAAACACTAAATCTAACCCTAACCCTAACCCTAACCCTAACCCAAAGCCTAAACCGAAACCTAACCCTAACCCAAATCCTCACACTAATCCTAAACCTAACACACACCCTAACCCTGACCTTAACCCTAACCCAAATCCAAACCCTAACCCTAACCCTAACACTAACCCAAACCCAAACCCTAACCGTAAACCTAACCCTAACCCTAACCCTAACCCTAACTATAACCCTAACCCAAACCCTAACCCTAACCCTAACCCTAATCCAAACCCTAACCCTAACCAAACCTTAACCCTAAACAAACCAAAACCTAACCCTTACACTAACCCTAACCCCAAGCCTAATCCTAAACCAAACCCAAACAATAACCCTAATTCTCAACCTAACCCTAAGCGAAAACGTAACACTAACCCTAACCCATACCATAACTCTATCCCAAAACCCAACCTTAAACCTAAACCAAACCCAAAACTTAACCCTAACACTAACCCTAACGCTAACACAAACCCTAACCCTAATCCTAACCCTAACCCTAACCCAAACCCTACCTCTAACCTTAACCCAAACCCAAACCAAAACCCTAATCCTAACCCTAACAATAACGCAAACCCTAACCCTAACCCTAACCCTAACCCAAACCCAAACCCTAACCCTAACCCTAAACCTAACCCAAACTCAAACCCTAAACCTAATGCTAACCCTAACCCAAACCCTATCCCTAA
>JAJHUQ010000058.1:50000-55000 GCA_035773235.1 Eospalax fontanierii | reverse complement strand
CTAACCCTAACCCAAACCCTAACCCTAACGCTAACACGAACCCCAACCCTAACCCTAACCCTAACCCACACCCTACCTCTAACCCTAACCCTACCCCAAACCCAAACCCTACCCCTACCCCTAAACCTAACCCAAACCCTAACCCTAACCCTAACCCAAACCCAAACCCTAAACCTAAACCTAAACTTAACCCAAACTCTAACCGTAACTCTAAACTTAACCCTAACCCTAACCCTAACCCAAACATTAAACGTAAACCTAACCCTAACCCAAACCCTAACACTAACCCTAACACAAACCCTAACCCTAACCCTAACCCTAAGCCTAAGCCTAAATCTACCCCTAACACAAACCCTAACCCTAACCCTAACCCTAACCCAAACTCAAACCCTAAACCTAATGCTAACCCTAACCCAAACCCTATCCCTAACCCTAACCCTTATCCAAACCCTAAATCTAACCCTAACCCTAACCAGAACCAAAACCTAAACTTAACCCAAACCCTGACCCTAACACTAACCCTAACCCAAACCCTAAACCTAACCCTAACCCTAACCCAAACCCAAACCCTTACACTAATCCTCAACCTAACCCTAACCCAAACCCAAACCCAAACACTAAATCTAACCCTAACCCTAACCCTAATCCTAACCCAAAGCCTAAACCGAAACCTAACCCTAACCTAAATCCTCACACTAATCCTAAAGCTAACACACACGCGAACCCTAACCTTAACCCTAACCAAAATCCAAACCCTAACCCTAACCATAACACTAACCCAAACCCAAACCCTAACCGTAAACCTAACCCTAACCCTAACCCTAACCGTAACTCTAACCCTAACCCAAACCCTAACCCTAACCCTAACCCTAATCCAAACCCTAACCCTAACCCAAACCTTAACCCTAACCAAACCAAAACCTAACCCTTACACTTACCCTAACCCAAAGCCTAATCCTAAACCAAACCCAAACAATAACCCTAATTCTCAACCTAACCCTAAGCGAAAACCTAACACTATCCCTAACCCAAACCATAACTCTATCCCAAAACCTAACCTTTAACCTAAACCAAACCCAAAACTTAACCCTAACACTAACCCTAACACTAACCCTAACACTAAACCTAACCCTGACCCTAATCCTAACCCTAACCCCAACCCAAACCCAAACCCTAACCCTAACACAAAACCTAAGCCTAAAACAAACCCTAAACTTATCCCTAACCCTAACCCTAAACCTAAAAGCAACCCTAACCCAAACGAAAACACTAACACTAACCCTAACCCTAAACCTAACCCAAACCCTAACCGTAACCCTAACACTAACCCTAACGCTAACACAAACACTAACCCTAAACCTAACCCAAACCCAAACCATAACCGTAACCCTCACCCAAACCATAACCCTAATCCTAACCCTAACCCTAACCCAAACCCTAACCCTAACGCTAACACGAACCCTAACCCTAACCCTAACCCTAACCCTAACCCACACCCTAACCCTAACCCTAACCCAAACCCAAACCCTAACCCTAACCCTAAACCTAACCCAAACCCTAACCCTAACCCTAACCCAAACCCAAACCCTAAACCTAACCCTAACCGTAAGCCTAACCCTAGCACTAAACCTAAACGTAACACTAACCCAAACGCAAACCCTAATCCTAACCCTCACCCAAACCATAACCCTAATCCTAACCCTAACCCTAACCCAAACCCTAACCCTAACGCTAACACGAACCCTAACCCTAACCCTAACCCTAACCCTAACCCAAACCCTAACCCTAACCCTAACCCAAACCAAAACCCTAACCCTAACCCTAACAATAACGCAAACCCTAACCCTAACCCTAACCCTAACCCAAACCCAAACCCTAACCCTAACCCTAACCTTAACCCAAACACAAACCCAAACCCTAACCCTAACCCTAAACATAACCCAAACCCAAACCCTAACCCTAAACCTAACCCTTACGCAAACCCTAACCATAACCAGAACCCAAACCATAGCTCTATCCCTAAACCTAACCCTAACCCTAAACCTTACCCTAATCCAAACGCACACCCTAACCCTAACAATAAACCTAACCCTAAACCTAAACCTAACCCAAGCCCTAACACTAACCTTAGCCTAAACTTAACCCTAACCCAAATTCTAAACCTAACCCTAACCCTAACCCTAACCCTAATCCTAACACTAACCCTTACCCAAACACTAACCTTATCGCAAACCCTCACCCTAAACCTAACCTAAACCCTAACCCTAACCCTAAACCTAACACTAAACCTAACCCAAACCCAAACCGTAATCCTAACACTAACCCTAACCCTAACCCTAACCCTAACACTCACCCTAAACCAAACGGAAACCCTAAACCTAACACAAACCCTAACCCTAACCCTAACCCTAAACCTAACCCTAACCCTAACCCTAACCATAACCCTAACCCATCCTCTACCCGTACCCTAACCCTAACACTAAACCTAATACTAAACAAACCCCTAACCCTATACCATCCCTTACCCTAACCCAAACATTAAACCTAAACCTAACCATAACCCAAACCCTAACACTAACCCTAACACAAACCCTAACCCTAACCCTCACCCTAAGCCTAAGCCTAAACCTAACGCTAACACAAACCCTAACCCTAACCCTAACCCTAACCCTAACCCTAACCCTAACCCTAACCCAAACTCAAACCCTAAACCTAATGCTAACCCTAGCCCAAACCCTATCCCTAAACCTAACCCTTATCCAAACCCTAAATCTAACCTAACCCTAACCTGAACCAAAACCTAAACCTAACCCAAAACCTGACCCTAACACTAACCCTAACCCAAACCCTAAACCTAACCCTAACCCTAACCCAAATATTAACCCTAAACCTAACGCAAACCCTAACGCTAACCATAAACCTAACCCTAACCCAAAGCCTAACCCTAACCCTAACCGTAACCCTAATCCAAACCCTAACCCTAACCCAAACCCTAACCCTAAACAAACCAAAACCTAACCCTTACACTAACCCTAAACAAACCAAAACCTAACCCTTACACTAACCCTAACCCCAAGCCTAATCCTAAAGCAAACCCAAACAATAACCCTAATTCTCAACCTAACCCTAAGTGAAAACCTAACACTAAGCCTAACCAAACCATAACTCTATCCAAAAACCTAACCTTAAATCTAAACCAAACCCAAAACTTAACCCTAACACTAACCCTAACACTAAATCTAACCCTGACCCTAACCCTAACCCTAACCCTAACCCTAACCCAAACACAAACCCTAAACCTAACACAAAACCTAACCCTAAAACAAACCCTAACCCTATCCCTAACCCTAACCCTAAACCTAAAAGTAACCCTAACACAAACGCAAACCCTAACCCTAAACCTACCCCTAAACCTAAACCAAACCCTAAACATAACCCTACCCCTCACCCTAACGCAACCACAAACCCAAACCCTAACCCAAACCCAACCCCCAACCCTACCCGTAATCCTCACCCAAACCCTAACCCTAATCCTAACCCTAACCCTAACCCAAACCCTAACCGTAACCCCAACCCTAACCCAAACGCAAAAACTAACCCTTACCCTAACCCCAACCCTAACCCAAATCCTACTCGTAACCCTAACCCTAACGCTAACACAAACCCTAACCCTAACCCTAACCCTAAACCTAACCTAGACCCTAACTCTAACCCTTACCCTAACCCAAGCCAATACCCTAACCCTAACCCTAACAATAACGCAAACCCTAACCCTAGCCCTAACCCTAACCCAAACACAAAGCCAAACCCTAGCCCTAACCCCAACAGAACCCAAACCCAAACCCTAACACTAAACCTAACCCTTACCCAAACCCTAACGATATCCAGAACCCAAACCATAGCTCTATCCCTAAACCTAACCCTAACCCTAAACCTTACCCTAATCCAAACGCACACCCTAACCCTAACACTAACCCTAGCCCTAAACCTAAACCTAACCCAAGCCCTAACACTAATCTTAGCCTAAACTTAACCTTAACCCAAACGCTAAACCTAACCCTAACCCTAACCCTAACCCTTATCCTAACACTAACCCTTACCAAACACTAACCTTATCGCAAACCCTCACGCGAAACGTAACCTAAACCCTAACCCTAACCCTAACCCTAACACTAAACCTAACCCAAACCCAAACCCTAATCCTAACACTAACCCTAACCCTAACCCTAACACTCACCCTAAACCAAACGGAAACCCTAACCCTAACCCTAACCCTAACCCAAACCCAAACCCTAACCCTAACCAAAACCCTAACCCATCCTCTACCCGTACCCTAACCCTAACACTAAACCTAATACTAAACAAACCCCTAAACCTATACCTAACCCTTACATTAACCCAAACATTAACCCTAAAACTAACCCTAACCCAAACCCTAACCCTAAACCTAACACTAACGCAAACCCTAACCCTAACCCTAAACCTATCCCAAACCCTAACCCTAACCCTAACCCAAATATTAACCCTAAACCTAACCCTAAACCAAACGCTAACCATAAACCTAATCCTAGCCCAAAACCTAACCCTAAACCTAACCCTAACAAAAACCCTAACCCTAACCCAAACCCAAACCCAAACCCTAAACCTAAACCTAACCCTAACCCAAACTCTAACTGTAACTCTAAACCTAACCCTAACCCTAACCCTAACCCAAACATTAAACCTAAACCTAACCCTAACCCAAACCCTAACACTAACCCTAACATAAACCTAACCCTAACCCTAACCCTAAGCCTAAGCCTAAATCTACCCCTAACACAAACCCTAACCCTAACCCTAACCCTAACTCTAACCCTAACCCTAACCCAAATTCAAACCCTAAACCTAATGCTAACCCTAACCCAAACCCTATCCCTAACCCTAACCCTTATCCAAACCCTAAATCTAACCCTAACCCTAACCCGAACCAAAACCTAATCCTAACCCAAACCCTGACCCTA
>JAJHUQ010000058.1:42500-45000 GCA_035773235.1 Eospalax fontanierii | reverse complement strand
CCTAACCCAAACCCAAACCCAAACACTAAATCTAACCCTAACCCTAACCCTAATCCTAACCCAAAGCCTAAACCGAAACCTAACCCTAAACTAAATCCTCACACTAATCCTAAACCTAACACACACCCGAACCCTAACCTTAACCCTAACCAAAATCCAAACCCTAACCCTAACCCTAACACTAACCCAAACCCAAACCCTAACCGTAAACCTAACCCTAACCCTAACCCTAACCGTAACTCTAACCCTAACCCAAACCCTAACCCTAACCCTAACCCTAATCCAAACCCTAACCCTAACCCAAACCTTAACCCTAACCAAACCAAAACCTAACCCTTACACTTACCCTAACCCAAAGCCTAATCCTAAACCAAACCCAAACAATAACCCTAATTCTCAACCTAACCCTAAGCGAAAACCTAACACTATCCCTAACCCAAACCATAACTCTATCCCAAAACCTAACCTTAAACCTAAACCAAACCCAAAACTTAACCCTAACACTAACCCTAACACTAACCCTAACACTAAACCTAACCCTGACCCTAATCCTAACCCTAACCCTAACCCAAACCCAAACCCTAACCCTAACAAAAACCCTAAGCCTAAAACAAACCCTAACCTTATCCCTAACCCTAACCCTAAACCTAAAAGTAACCCTAACCCAAACGAAAACACTAACACTAACCCTAACCCTAAACCTAACCCAAACCCTAACCGTTACCCTAACACTAACCGTAACGCTAACACAAACACTAAGCCTAAACCTAACACAAACCCAAACCATAACCGTAACCCTCACCCAAACCATAACCCTAATCCTAACCCTAACCCTAACCCAAACCCTAACCCTAACGCTAACACGAACCCCAACCCTAACCCTAACCCTAACCCAAACCCTAACTCTAACCCTAACCCTAACCCAAACCCAAACCCTAACCCTAACCCTAAACCTAACCCAAACCCTAACCCTAACCCTAACCCAAACCCAAACCCTAAACCTAACCCTAACCCTAAGCCTAACCCTACACTAAACCTAAACGTAACACTAACCCAAACGCAAACCCTAACCCTAACCCTAACCCTAACCCAAATCCTAACCGTAACCCTAACCCTAACGCTAACACAAACCCTAACCCTAACTCTAACCCTAACCCAAACCCTAACTCTAACCGTAACCCTAACCCAAACCAAAACCCTAACCCTAACCCTAACAATAACGCAAACCCTAACCCTAACCCTAACCCTAACCCAAACACAAACCCTAACCATAAACCTAACCTTAAACCAAACCCAAACCCAAACCCTAACCCTAACCCTAAACATAACCCAAACCCAAACCCTAACCCTAAACCTAACCCTTACGCAAACCCTAACCATAACCAGAACCCAAACCATAGCTCTATCCCTAAACCTAACCCTAACCCTAAACCTTACCCTAATCCAAACACACACCCTAACCCTAACAATAAACCTAACCCTAAACCTAAACCTAACCCAAGCCCTAACACTAACCTTAGCCTTAACTTAAACCTAACCCAAACGCTAAACCTAACCCTAACCCTCACCCGAACCCTAAACCTAACACTTACCCTTTCCCAAACACTAACCTTATCGCAAACCCTCACCCTAAACCTAACCTAAACCCTAACCCTAACCCTAAACCTAACACTAAACCTAACCCAAACCCAAACCCTAATCCTAACACTAACCCTAACCCTAACCCTAACCCTAACCCTAACACTCACCCTAAACCAAACGGAAACCCTAAACCTAACACAAACCCTAACCCTAACCCTAAACCTAACCCTAACCCTAACCCTAACCATAACCCTAACCCATCCTCTACCCGTACCCTAACCCTAACACTAAACCTAATACTAAACAAACCCCTAACCCTATACCATCCCTTACCCTAACCCAAACATTAAACCTAAACCTAACCATAACCCAAACCCTAACACTAACCCTAACACAAACCCTAACCCTAACCCTCACCCTAAGCCTAAGCCTAAACCTAACGCTAACACAAACCCTAACCCTAACCCTAACCCTAACCCTAACCCAAACTCAAACCCTAAACCTAATGCTAACCCTAGCCCAAACCCTATCCCTAAACCTAACCCTTATCCAAACCCTAAATCTAACCTAACCCTAACCTGAACCAAAACCTAAACCTAACCCAAACCCTGACCCTAACACTAACCCTAACCCAAACCCTAAACCTAACCCTAACCCTAACCCAAACATTAACTCTAAACCTAACGCTAACCCTAACGCTAACCATAAACCTAACCCTAACCCAAACCCAAACCATAAACCTAACCTTAACCCAAACCCTAACCCTAATCCTAACCCTAACCCAAACCCAAACCCTAACCCTAACCCTAACACTAACCCTAACGCAAACCAAACCCTAACTCAAACCCTAAACCTAACCCTAACCTTAACATTAACCCTAACCGAAACCAAACCTAACCTTAACCCTAACCCAAACCCA
>JAJHUQ010000058.1:7500-15000 GCA_035773235.1 Eospalax fontanierii | reverse complement strand
AAAGGAAACCGTAACCTTAACCCTAACCCTAACCCTAACCCTAACCCTAACCCAAACCCAAACCCTAACCCTAACCAAAACCCTAACCCATCCTCTACCCGTACCCTAACCCTAACACTAAACCTAATACTAAACAAACCCCTAACCCTATACCTAACCCTTACCCTAACCCAAACCCTAACCCTAAACCTAACCCTAACCCAAACCCTAACCCTAACCCTAACCCTAACCCAAACCCTAACCCTAACCCTAACCCAAACATTAACCCTAAACCTAACCCTAACTCAAACGCTAATCCTAAACCTAACCCTAGCCCAAAACCTAACCCTAAACCTAACCCTAACACAAACCCTAACCCTAACCCAAACCCAAACCCAAACCCTAAACCTAAACCTAACCCTAACCCAAACTCTAACCGTAACTCTAACCCTAACCCTAACCCTAACCCTAACCCTAACCCAAACCCTAACCCTAACCCTAACCCTAACCCAAATCCTAACCCTAACCCTAACCCAAACATTAACCCTAAACCTAACCCTAACCCAAACGCTAACCCTAAACCTAACCCTAGCCCAAAACCTAAACCTAAACCTAACCCTAACACAAACCCTAACCCTAACCCAAACCCAAACCCAAACCCTAAACCTAAACCTAACCCTAACCCAAACTATAACCGTAACTCTAACCCTAAGCCTAACCCTAACCCTAACCCTAACCCAAACCCTAACCCTAACCCTAACCCAAACGCTAACCCTAAACCTAACCCTAGCCCAAAACCTAACCCTAAACCTAACCCTAACACAAACCCTATCCCTAATCCTAACCCTAACCCAAACCCTAACCGTAACCCTAACCCTAACCCTAACGCTAACAAAAACCCTAAACCTAACCCTAACAAAAACCCTAACCCTAACCCTAACCCTAACCCTAACCCAAACCCTAACACTAACCCTAACCCTAACCCAAACCCAAACCCTAACCCTCACCCTAACAATAACGCAATCCCTAACACTAACCCTAACCCTAAATCAAACCCAAACCCTAACACAAAACCTAAGCCTAAAACAAACCCTAACCCTAACCCTAACCCTAACCCTAACCCTAACCCAAACATTAAACCTAAACCTAACCCTAACCCAATCCCTAACACTAACCCTAACACAAACCCTAACCCTAACCCTAACCCTAACCCTAAGCCTAAATCTACCCCTAACACAAACCCTAACCCTAACCCTAACCCTAACCCAAACTCAAACCCTAAACCTAATACTAACCCTAACCCAAACCCTATCCCTAACCCTAAGCCTTATTCAAACCCTAAATCTAACCCTAACCCTAACCCGAACCAAAACCTAAACCTAACCCAAACCCTGCCCCTAACACTAACCCTAACCCAAACCCTAAACCTAACCCTAACCCTAACCCAAATCCAAACCCTTACACTAATCCTCACCCTAACACTAACCCAAACCCAAACCCAAACACTAAATCTAACCCTAACCCTAACCCTAACCCTAAACCAAAGCCTAAAGCGAAACCTAACCCTAACCCAAATCCTCACACTAATCCTAAACCTAACACACACCCTAACCCTAACCTTAACCCTAACCCAAATCCAAACCATAACCCTAACCCTAACCCTAACACTAACCCAAACCCAAACCCTAACCGTAAACCTAACCCTAACCCTAACCCTAATCCTAACTCTAACCCTAACCCAAACCCTAACCCTAACCCTAACCCTAGTCCAAACCCTAACCCTAACCCAAACCTTAACCCTAACCAAACCAAAACGTAACCCTTACACTAACCCTAACCCCAAGCCTAATCCTAAACCAAACCCAAACAATAACCCTAATTCTCAACCTAACCCTAAGCGAAAACCTAACACTAACCCTAACCCAAACCATAACTCTATCCCAAAACCTAACCTTAAACCTAAACCAAACCCAAAACTTAACCCTAACACTAACCCTAACACTAAACCTAACCCTGACCCTAATTCTAACCCTAACCCTAACCCAAACCAAAAACCCTAACCCTAACACAAAACCTAAGCCTAAAACAAACCCTAACCCTATCCCTAACCCTAACCCTAAACCTAAAAGTAACCCTAACCCAAACGCAAACACTAACCCTAACCCTAAACCTAACCCTAACCCAAACCCTAACCGTAACCCTAACCCTAACCCTAACGCTAACACGAACCCTAACCCTAACCCTAACCCTAACCCAAACCCTAACTCTAACCCTAACCCTAACCCAAACCCAAACCCTAACCCTAACCCTAACCCTAACCCAAACCCTAACCCTAACCCTAACCCAAACCCAAACCCTAAACCTAACCCTAACCCTAAGCCTAACCCTAACCATAAACATAAACGTAACCCTAACCCAAACGCAAACCCTAACCCTAACCCTAACCCTAACCGTAACCCTAACCCTAACCTTAACGCTAACACAAACCCTAACCCTGACCTTAACCCTAACCCTAACGCTAACACAAACCCTAACCCTAACCCGAACCCTAACCCTAACCCAAACCCTAACTCTAACCCTAAACCTAACCCAAACCAAAACGCTAACCCTAAACCTACCAATAATGCAAACCCTAACCCTTGCCCTAACCCTAATCCAAACCCAAACCCTAACCCTAACCCTAACCCTAACCCAAACACAAACCCAAACCCTAACCCTAATCCTAAACATAACCCAAACACAAACTCTAACCCTAAACCTAACCCTTACCAAACCCTAACCATAAGCAGAACCCAAACCATAGCTCTATCCCTAAACCTAACCCTAACCCTAAACCTTACCCTAATCCAAACGCACGCCCTAACCCTAACACTAACCCTAACCCTAAACCTAAACCTAAACCAAGCCCTAACACTAACCTTAGCCTAAACTTAACCCTAACCCAAACGCTAAACCTAACCCTAACCCTAACCCTAACCCTAACCCTAACACTAACCCTTCCCAAACACTAACCTTATCGCAAACCCTCACCCTAAACCTAACCTAAACCCTAACCCTAACCCTAACCCTAACACTAAACCTAACCGAAACCCAAACCCTAATCCTAACACTAACCCTAACCCTAACCCTAACACTCACCCTAAACCAAACGGAAACCCTAACCCTAACCCTAACCCAAACCCTAACCCAAACCCAAACCCTAACCCTAACCAAAACCCTAAACCATCCTCTACCCGTACCCTAACCCTAACACTAAACCTAATACTAAACAAACCCCTAACCCTATACCAAACCCTTACCCTAACCCAAACATTAACTCTAAAACTAACCCTAACCCAAACCCTAACCCTAAACAAACCCCTAACCCTATACCTAACCCTTACCCTAACAAAAACATTAACCCTAAAACTAACCCTAACCCAAAACCTAACCCTAAACCTAACCCTAACCCAAACCCTAACCCTAACCCTAACCGAAACCCTAACCCAAACATTAACCCTAAACCTAACCCTAACCCAAACGCTAACCCTAAACCTAACCCTAGCCCAAAACCTAACCCTAAACCTAACCCTAACACAAACCCTAACCCTAACCCAAACCCAAAACCAAACCCTAAACCTAACCCTAACCCCAACCCAAACTCTAACCGTAACTCTAAACCTAACCCTAACCCTAACCCTAACCCAAACATTAAACGTAAACCTAACCCTAAACCAAACCCTAACACTAACCCTAACACAAACACTAACCCTAACCATAACCCTAAGCCTAAGCCTAAATCTACCCCTAACACAAACCCTAACCCTAACCCTAACCCTAACCCAAACTCAAACCCTAAACCTAACCCTAACCCAAACCCTATCCCTAACCCTAACCCTTATCCAAACCCTAAATCTAACCCTAACCCTAACCCGAACCAAAACCTAAACTTAACCCAAACCCTGACCCTAACACTAACCCTAACCCAAAGCCTAAACCTAACCCTAACCCTACCCCAAACCCAAACCCTTACACTAATCCTCACCCTAACCCTAACCCAAACCCAAACCCAAACACTAAAACTAACCCTAACCCTAAACCTAACCCTAACCCAAAGCCTAAACCGAAACCTAACCCTAACCCAAATCCTCACACTAATCCTAAACCTAACACACACCCGAACCCTAACCTTAACCCTAACCCAAATCCAAACCCTAACCCTAACCCTAACACTAACCCAAACCCAAACCCTAACCGTAAACCTAACCCTAACCCTAACTCTAACCCTAACCCAAACCCTAACCCTTACCCTAACCCTAATCCAAACCCTAACCCTAACCCAAACTTTAACCCTAACCAAATCAAACCTAACCCTTACACTAACCCTAACCCAAAGCCTAATCCTAAACCAAACCCAAACAATAACCCTAATTCTCAACCTAACCCTAAGCGAAAACCTAACTCTAACCCTAACCCAGACCATAACTCTATCCCAAAACCTAACCTTAAACCTAAACCAAACCCAAAACTTAACCCTAACACTAGCCCTAACACTAAACCTAACCCTGACCCTAATCCTAACCCTAACCCTAACCGAAACCCAAACCCTAACCCTAACACAAAACCTAAGCCTAAAACAAACCCTAACCCTATCCCTAACCCTAACCCTAAACCTAAAAGTAACCCTAACCCAAACGCAAACACTAACCCTAACCCTAACCCTAAACCTAATCCAAACCCTAACCGTAACCATAACACTAACCCTAACGCTAACACAAACACTAACCCTAAACCTAAGCCAAACCCAAACCATAACCGTAACCCTCACCCAAACCAAAACCATAATCCTAAACCTAACCCTAACCCAAACCCTAACCGTAACCCTAACCCTAACCCTAACGCTAACACGAACCCCAACCCCAACCCTAACCCTGACCCCAGCCCAAACCCTCACTCTAACCCTAACCCTAACCCAAACCCAAACCCTAACCCTAACCCTACCCCTAACCCAAACCCTAACCCTAACCCTTACCCAAACCCAAACCCTAAAACTAACCCTAACCCTAAGCCTAACCCTAACCCTAAACATAAACGTAACCCTAACCCAAAAGCAAACCCCAACCCTAACCCTAACCCTAAACCTAACCCTAACCCAAACCCAAACCCTAACCCTAACCCTAACCTTAACCCAAACACAAACCCAAACCCTAACCCTAACCCTAAACGTAACCCAAACCCAAACCCTAACCCTAAACCTAACCCTTACCCAAACCCTAACCCTAACCAGAACCCAAACCATTGCTCTATCCCTAAACCTAACCCTAACCCTAAACCTTACCCTAATCCAAACGCACACCCTAACCCTAACACTAAACCTAACCCTAAACCTAAACCTAACCCAAGCCCTAACACTAACCTTAGCCTAAACTTAACCCTAACCCAAACGTTAAACCTACCCCTAACCCTCACCCTAACCCTAATCCAAACACTAACCCTTCCAAACACTAACCTTATCGCAAACCCTCATCCTAAACCTAACCTAAACACTATCCCTAACCCTAACCCTAACACTAAACCTAACCCAAACGCAAACCCTAATCCTAACACTAACCCTAACCCTAACCCTCACCCTAAACCAAACGGAAACCCTAACCCTAACACAAACCCTAACACTAATCCTAACCCTAACCCTAACCCTAACCATAACCCTAACCCATCCTCTACCCGTACCCTAACCCTAACACTAAACCTAATACTAAACAAACCCCTAATCCTATACCATCCCTTACCCTAACCCAAACATTAACCCTAAAACTAACCCTAACCCAAACCCTAACCCTAACCCTAACGCTAACCCTAACCCAAACATTAAACCTAAACCTAACCCTAACCCAAAACCTAACACTAACCCTAACACAAACCCTAACCCTCACCCTCACCCTAAGCCTAAGCCTAAACCTAATGCTATCACTAACCCTAACCCTAACCCTAACCCTAACCCTAACGCTAACCCAAACTCAAACCCTAAACCTAATGCTAACCCTAACCCAAACCCTATCCCTAACCCTAACCCTTATGAAAACTCTAATTCTAACCCTAACCCTAACCTGAACCAAAACCTAAACTAACCCAAACCCTGACCCTAACACTAACCCTAAACCAAACCCTAAACCTAACCCAAACCCTAACCATAACCCTAACCCTAACCCTAACGCTAACACAAACCCTAACCCTAACCCAAACCCTAACCCTAACCATAACCCTAACCGAAACCCTAACCCAAATATTAACCCTAAACCTAACGCTAACCCTAACGCTAACCATAAACCTAACCCTAACCCAAACCCTAACCATAACCCTAACCTTAACTCAAACCCTAACCCTAATCCTAACCCTAACCCAAACCCAAACCCTAACCCTAACCCTAACTCAAACCCTAAACCTAACCCTAACACTAACCCTAACCCTAAACCTAACCCTAACCCTAACCCAAACCAAACCCTAACTCAAACCCTAAACCTAACCCTAACCCTAACATTAACCCTAACCGAAAACAAACACTAACCTTAACCCTAACCCAAACCCAAACCCTTACACTAATCCTAACCCTAACCCTAACCCAAACCCAAAACCAAACACTAAATCTAACCCTAACCCTAACCCTAACCCTAACCCTAACCCAAAGCCTAAACCGAAATCTAACCCTAACCCAAATCCTCACACTAATCCTAAACCTAACACACACCCTAACCCTAACCTTAACCCTAACCCAAATCCAAACCCTAACCCTAACCCTAACACTAACCCAAACCCAAACCCTAACCGTAAAGCTAACCCTAACCCTAACCCTAACCCTAACCCAAAGCCTAACCCTAACCCTAACTCTAACCCTAATCCAAACCATAACCCTAACCCAAACCTTAACCCTAACCAAACCAAAACCTAACCCTTACACTAACCCTAGCCCCAAGCCTAATCCAAAAGCAAACCCAAACAATAAACCTAATTCTCAACCTAACCCTAAGTGAAAAACTAACACTAACCCTAACCAAACCATAACTCTATCCAAAAACCTAACCTTAAACCTAAACCAAACCCAAAACTTAACAATAACACTAACCCTAACACTAAATCTAACCCTGACCCTAACCCTAACCCTAACCCTAAACCTAACACAAACCCTAAACCTAACACAAAACCTAACCCTAAAACAAACCCTAACCCTATCCCTAACCCTAACCCTAAACCTAAAAGTAACCCTAACAGAAACGCAAACCCTAACCCTAAACCTAACCCTAAACCTAACCCAAACCCTAACCATAACCCTAACCCTAACCCTAACGCTAACACAAACCCTAACCCTAAACCTAACCCTAACCCAAACCCTAACCCTAACCATAACCCTAACCGAAACCCTAACCCAAACATTAACCCTAAACCTAACCCTAACCCAAACGCTAACCCTAAACCTAACCCTAGCCCAAAACCTCACCCTAAACCTAACCCTAAACCTAACCCTAACACAAACCCTAACCCTAACCC
>JAJHUQ010000058.1:0-2500 GCA_035773235.1 Eospalax fontanierii | reverse complement strand
AACCCTAACCCTAAACCTAACCCTAACCCAAACCCTAACCGTAACCCTAACCCTAACCCTAACGCTAACACGAACCTAACCCTAACCCTAACCCTAACCCCACAAACCTAACTCTAACCCTAAACCCCCTAACCCAAACCCAAACCCTAACCCTAACCCTAACCCTAACCCAACCCCTAACCCTAACCCTAACCCAAACCCAAACCCTAAACCCTAACCTAACCCTAAGCCTAACCCTAACCATAAACATAAACGTAACCCTAACCCAAACGCAAACCCTAACCCTAACCTAACCCTAACCGTAACCCTAACCCTAACCTTAACGCTAACACAAACCCTAACCCTGACCTTAACCTAACCCTAACGCTAACACAAACCCTAACCCTAACCCGAACCCTAACCCTAACCCAAACCCTAACTCTAACCCTAAACCTAACCCAAACCAAAACGCTAACCCTAAACTAACAATAACGCAAACCCTAACCCTTACCCTAACCCTAACCCAACCCAAACCCTAACCCTAACCTACCCTACCCAAACACAAACCCAAACCCTAACCCTAATCCTAAACATAACCCAAACACAAACCCTAACCCTAAACCTAACCCTTACCAAACCCTAACCATAAGCAGAACCCAAACCATAGCTCTATCCCTAAACCTAACCCTAACCCTAAACCTTACCCTAATCCAAACGCATGCCCTAACCCTAACACTAACCCTAACCCTAAACCTAAACCTAAACCCAAGCCCTAACACTACCTTAGCCTAAACTTAACCCTAACCCAAACGCTAAAACCTAACCCTAACCCCTAACCCTAACCCTAACCCTAACACTAACCCTTCCCAAACACTAACCTTATCGCAAACCCTCCACCCTAAACCTAACCTAAACCTAACCCTAACCCTAACCATAACACTAAACCTAACCGAAACCCAAACCCTAATCCTAACACTAACCCTAACCCTAACCCTAACACTCTCCCTAAACCAAACGGAACCCTAACCCTAACCCTAACCCTAACCCAAACCCTAACCCAAACCCAAACCTAACCCTAACCAAAACCCTAAAACCATCCTCTACCCGTACCCTAACCCTAAACACTAAACCTAATACTAAACAAACCCTAACCCTATACCAAAACCCTTACCCTAACCCAAACATTAACTCTAAAACTAACCCTAACCCAACCCTAAACCCTAAACAAACCCCTAACCCTATATACCTAACCCTTACCCTAACCCAAACATTAACCCTAAACTAACCCTAACCCAAAACCTAACCTAACCTAACCCTAACCCAAACCCTAACCCTAACCCTAACCGAAACCCTAACCCAAACATTAACCCTAAACCTAACCCTAACCCAACCGCTAACCCTAAACCTAACCCTAGCCCAAAACCTAACCCTAAACCTAACCCTAACACAAACCCTAACCCTAACCCAAACCAAAAACCAAACCCTAAACCTAACCCTAACCCTAACCCAAACTCTAACCGTAACTCTAAACCTAACCCTAACCCTAACCCTAACCCCAAACATTAAACGTAAACCTAACCCTAAAACCAAACCCTAACACTAACCCTAACACAAACACTAACCCTAACCATAACCCTAAGCCTAAGCCTACAATCTACCCCTAACACAAACCCTAACGCTAACCCTAACCCTAACCCAAACTCAAACCCTAAACCTAACCCTAACCCAAACCCTATCCCTAACCCTAACCCTTATCCAAACCCTAAATCTAACCCTAACCCTAACCCGAACCAAAACCTAACTTAACCCAAACCCTGACCCTAACACTAACCCTAACCCAAACCCTAAACCTAACCCTAACCCTAACCCAAACCCAAACCCTTACACTAATCCTCACCCTAACCCTAACCCAAACCCAAACCCAAACACTAAAACTAACCCTAACCCTAACCTAACCCTAACCCAAAGCCTAAACCGAAACCTAACCCTAACCCAAATCCTCACACTAATCCTAAACCTAACACACACCCGAACCCTAACCTTAACCCTAACCCAAATCCAAACCCTAACCCTAACCCCTAACACTAACCCAAACCCAAACCCTAACCGTAACCTAACCCTAACCCTAACTCTAACCCTACCCAAACCCTAACCTTACCCTAACCCTAATCCAAACCCTAACCCTAACCCAAACTTTAACCCTAACCAAATCAAACCTAACCCCTTACACTAACCCTAACCCAAAGCCTAATCCTAAACCAAACCCAAACAATAACCCTAATTCTCAACCTAACCCTAAGCGAAAACCTAACTCTAACCCTAACCCAAACCATAACTCTATCCCCAAAACCTAACCTTAAACCTAAACCAAACCCAAAATTAACCCTAACACTTAGCCCTAACACTAAACCTAACCCTGACCTAATCCTAACCCTAACCCTAACCGAAACCCAAACCCTAACCCTAACACAAAACCTAAGCCTAAAACAAACCCTAACCCTATCCCTAACCCTAACCCTAA
>JAJHUQ010000057.1:4312500-4315000 GCA_035773235.1 Eospalax fontanierii | reverse complement strand
GCCAGGGCTTGGGCTACGCTTAGTGTTACGATTAGGCTCATGGTTTGGTTGAGGGTTACAGGTAGGTTTTGGGTTTGGGTTGGGGTATGGGGTAGGGTTAGGGTTAGGGTTTGAGTTAGGGTTAGGGTTAGGGTTTGGGTTACTGTTAGGGTTAGGGTTAGGTTAGGGTTTGGGTTTGGTTTAGGGTTAGGGTTAGAGTTAGGGTTTGGGTTAGGTTTAGGGTTAGGGTTTAGGTTAGTGTTAGGGTTATTTTCAGGGTTTGGGTGGGTTAGGGTTAGGGTTAGGGTTAGGGTGTGCATTTGGGTTAGGGTTAGGTTTAGGGTTAGGGTTAGGTTTAGGGATAGTGTTATGGTTTGAATTCTCGTTATGGTTAGGGTTTGGTTTAGGGTTAGGGTTAGGGTTAGGGTTTGGGTTTGGGTTAGGATTAGGGTTAAGGTTAGGGTTAGGGTTTGTGTTTGGTTTAGGGTTAGGTTTAGGGTTAGGGTTTGGTTAGATTTAGTGTTAGGGTTTGGGTTATTATTAAGGATAGGGTTAGGGTTAGGGTTTGGGTTTGCGTTAGGGGTAGGGTTAGTGTTAAGTTCAGTGTTAGGGTTTAGGTTTGGTTTAGGGTTAGGTATAGGGTTAGTGTTTGGGTTTGGATTAGAGTTAGGGTTAGGGTTAGTGTTAGGGTTATGGTTTGGTTTAGGTTTATGTTCAGGTTTAGTATTCGGTTTTAGGGTTAGGGTTAGGATCAGTTTTAGGGTCAAGGTTTGGGTTAGGGTTGTGTTTAGGGATAGGGTTATGTTTATGGGTTCCGTTAGGGTTAGGGTTAGGTTTAGGGTTAGGATTAGGCTTAGGGTTAGTGTTTGGGTTTGGGATAGGGTTAGGGTTTGTGTTAGGGTTAGGTTTAGGGCTAGGGTTTGGGCTAGGGTTACCTTTAGGGTTAGGGTTTGGGTTAGGGTTAGGATTATGGTTATGTTTAGGGTTTGGGTTAGTGTTAGGTTTAGGGTTAGGGTTTAGGTTAGGGTTAGGTTTAGTGTTAATATTTGGGTTAGGGTTAGGGTTAGGGTTAGGGTTTGTGTTTGGTTTAGGGTTAGGGTTAGGGTTTGTGTTAGTGTTACGTTTAGGGTTAGGGTTTGGGCTAGGGTTAGGGTTAGGGTTAGGGTTAATGTTTGGGTTATGGTTAGGTTTAGTCTTAGGGTTAGGGTTAGGTTTAGGTTTAGGTTTAATGTTTGGGTTAGGGTTAGGGTTAGGTATAGGGTTAGTGTTAGGTTAGGTTTAGGGTTAGGTTTAGGGTAAGGGTTAGGGTTAGGGTTAGGTTAGTAGAGGTAGACTTTATAGTAGAGGTCCTGTATGTGGAGGACCTAGGTAGGGCCAGCAGGCCACACGACCTTCTCCCCTCCTCCTCCCATCTTCTCCTGGCTGCTTCTTTTTGTAAAACACTAGAACTTTGACCTAAAGTCAACTAAATCTCTCCAAACTGGTCACCCAAACACTAGAGCCTACCACCATGAAACCTTTGTGTTTCAGCAACTCATCTGAGAGGGCTTTGTCACCTAGCAATACCCTAAACAATGCTTTGCCACATCATTGCCTCTTGGAGTTCCAGAATCTTAGTCCAAGATTCTGTGACCTCAGCACTCCTGCCCACATCAGACACCAATGACAGGAGACTGACCAATAGCACTCAGCACTCACTTGCAGAGCTCTGCCTGTCTATCATAGCTTCCGAGCAGGTGCGCCTCCCCTGGTCAAGTCATGCCAAGGTTGCTTCCCAGTCCTGCAGCTCTTGCCAGGATTGCACGTGGTTACATAAATAACCAACCTCATTCTTTCTAGAAATTACCATATTATTGATATTGGATTCTTAAGTACTATAAGCTACATTTGAATCAGAAAACTACTTTGGACATCGTTTTCTATGAGGGAAAATATTTTCCTTTTTCATTGTTGCTGAATCCAATCTTAGCTCTTAAAAAAGTACAACTCAACTCTTGGGGGTGAGGCAGGAGGATTATCAGTTCAAGGCTACCCTCGGATTAGGGTATGGGTTATGGTTATGGTTATGGTTAGGGTTAGGGTTAGAATTAGGGTTAGGGTTAGGTTTAGGGTTAGTGTTAGGGTTAGTGTTTGGGTTAGGGTTAGGTTTAGGGTTAGGGATACGATTAGGATTAGGGTTATGGTTTGGGTTAGGGTTAGGGTTAGGATTAGGGTTAGGGTTAGGTTTAGGGTTAGGGTTAGGGTGTGAGTTAGGTTTAGGGTTAGGTTAAGGGTTTCCGTTTGGGTTAGGGTGAGTGTTAGGGTTACGGTTAGGGTTAGTGTTAGGATTAGGGTTTGGGTTTGGGTTAGGGTTAGTGTTAGGGTTACGGTTAGGGTTAGTGTTAGGATTAGGGTTTGGGTTTGGCTTAGGGTTAGTGTTAGGGTTAGGGTTAGGGTTTAGGTTAGGTTTAGGGTGAGGGTTTTCGATAAGTTTAGGATTTGGTTTAAGGTTAGGTTTAGGATTAGGTTAGGGTTAGCGTTA
>JAJHUQ010000057.1:4290000-4307500 GCA_035773235.1 Eospalax fontanierii | reverse complement strand
CTCGTTATGGTTAGGGTTTGGTTTAGGGTTAGGGTTAGGGTTAGGGTTTGGGTTTGGGTTAGGATTAGGGTTAAGGTTAGGGTTAGGGTTTGTGTTTGGTTTAGGGTTAGGTTTAGGGTAAGGGTTTGGTTAGATTTAGTGTTAGGGTTTGGGTTATTATTAAGGATAGGGTTAGGGTTAGGGTTTGGGTTTGCGTTAGGGGTAGGGTTAGTGTTAAGTTCAGTGTTAGGGTTTAGGTTTGGTTTAGGGTTAGGTATAGGTTTAGTGTTTGGGTTTGGATTAGAGTTAGGGGTAGGGTGAGTGTTAGGGTTATGGTTTGGTTTAGGTTTATGTTCAGGTTTAGTATTCGGTTTTAGGGTTAGGGTTAGGATCAGTTTTAGGGCCAAGGTTTGGGTTAGGGTTGTGTTTAGGGATAGGGTTATGTTTATGGGTTCCGTTAGGGTTAGGGTTAGGTTTAGGGTTAGGAGTAGGCTTAGGGTTAGTGTTTGGGTTTGGGAGAGGGTTAGGGTGTGTGTTAGGCTTAGGTGTAGGGTTGGGCTTTGGGGTAGGGTTACCTTTAGGGTTAGGGTTTGGGTTAGGGTTAGGATTTTGGTTATGTTTAGGGTTTGGGTTAGTGTTAGGTTTAGGGTTAGGGTTTAGGTTAGGGTTAGGTTTAGTGTTAATATTTGGGTTAGGGTTAGGGTTAGGGTTAGGGTTTGTGTTTGGTTTAGGGTTAGGGTTAGGGTTTGTGTTAGTGTTACGTTTAGGGTTAGGGTTTGGGCTAGGGTTAGGGTTAGGTTTAGGGTTAATGTTTGGGTTATGGTTAGGTTTAGTCTTAGGGTTAGGGTTAGGTTTAGGTTTAGGTTTAATGTTTGGGTTAGGGTTAGGGTTAGGTATAGGGTTAGTGTTAGGTTAGGTTTAGGGTTAGGTTTAGGGTAAGGGTTAGGGTTAGGGTTAGGTTAGTAGAGGTAGACTTTATAGTAGAGGTCCTGTATGTGGAGGACCTAGGTAGGGCCAGCAGGCCACACGACCTTCTCCCCTCCTCCTCCCATCTTCTCCTGGCTGCTTCTTTTTGTAAAACACTAGAACTTTGACCTAAAGTCAACTAAATCTCTCCAAACTGGTCACCCAAACACTAGAGCCTACCACCATGAAACCTTTGTGTTTCAGCAACTCATCTGAGAGGGCTTTGTCACCTAGCAATACCCTAAACAATGCTTTGCCACATCATTGCCTCTTGGAGTTCCAGAATCTTAGTCCAAGATTCTGTGACCTCAGCACTCCTGCCCACATCAGACACCAATGACAGGAGACTGACCAATAGCACTCAGCACTCACTTGCAGAGCTCTGCCTGTCTATCATAGCTTCCGAGCAGGTGCGCCTCCCCTGGTCAAGTCATGCCAAGGTTGCTTCCCAGTCCTGCAGCTCTTGCCAGGATTGCACGTGGTTACATAAATAACCAACCTCATTCTTTCTAGAAATTACCATATTATTGATATTGGATTCTTAAGTACTATAAGCTACATTTGAATCAGAAAACTACTTTGGACATCGTTTTCTATGAGGGAAAATATTTTCCTTTTTCATTGTTGCTGAATCCAATCTTAGCTCTTAAAAAAGTACAACTCAACTCTTGGGGGTGAGGCAGGAGGATTATCAGTTCAAGGCTACCCTCGGATTAGGGTATGGGTTATGGTTATGGTTATGGTTAGGGTTAGGGTTAGAATTAGGGTTAGGGTTAGGTTTAGGGTTAGTGTTAGGGCTAGTGTTTGGGTTAGGGTTAGGTTTAGGGTTAGGGATACGATTAGGATTAGGGTTATGGTTTGGGTTAGGGTTAGGGTTAGGATTAGGGTTAGGGTTAGGTTTAGGGTTAGGGTTAGGGTGTGAGTTAGGTTTAGGGTTAGGTTAAGGGTTTCCGTTTGGGTTAGGGTGAGTGTTAGGGTTACGGTTAGGGTTAGTGTTAGGATTAGGGTTTGGGTTTGGGTTAGGGTTAGTGTTAGGGTTACGGTTAGGGTTAGTGTTAGGATTAGGGTTTGGGTTTGGCTTAGGGTTAGTGTTAGGGTTAGGGTTAGGGTTTAGGTTAGGTTTAGGGTGAGGGTTTTCGATAAGTTTAGGATTTGGTTTAAGGTTAGGTTTAGGATTAGGTTAGGGTTAGCGTTAGGGTTAGGGTTAGCGTTTGGGTTAGGGTTAAGTTTAGTTTAAGGTTCGCGTTAGGGTTTGGGTTAGGGTTAGGGTTAGGGTTGGGGTTAGGGTGTCCGTTTGGGTTAGGGTTAGGTTTAGGGTTAGGGTTAGGTTTAGGGATAGAGTTATGGTTTGTTTTCTGGTATGGTTAGGTTTTGGGTTACGGTTAGGATTAGGGTTAGGGATTGGGTTTGGATTAGGGTAAGGATTAGGCTTAGTGTTAGTGTTTGTGTTTGGGATAGGGTTAGGGTTTGGGTTAGGGTTACGTTTAGGGTTAGGGTTTGGGTTAGGGTTAGGTTTAAGGTTAATGTTTGGGTTAGGGTTAGGGTTAGGGTTAGGGTTAGGGTTAGGATTTGGGTTTGGATTAGGGTTAGGGTTAGGGTTAGGGTTAGGTTTTGTGTTACTGTTAGGTTTAGGGTTAGGCTTTGGTTTAGGGTTAGGTTTAGCGTTAGGGTTTCGGTTACGGTTAGGTTTAGGGTTAGGGTTTGGTTTATTGTTAGGCTTAGGTTTAGTGTTAGGGTTAGGGTTAGGGTTAGGGTTTGGGTAAGTGTTAGGTTTAGGGTTAGGGTTAGGGTTACGGTTATGGTTACGGTTAGAGATTGGGTTAGGGTTAGGGTTAGGATTAGGGTTAGGGTTAGGATTAGGGTTAGGGTTATGGTGTGAGTTAGGGTTAGGGTTAGGGTTAGTGTTAGGATTAGGGTTTGGGTTTGGGTTAGGGTTAGTGTTAGGATTAGGGTTAGGTTTTAGGTTAGGTTTAGGGTGAGGTTTTGCGATAAGTTTAGGATTTGGGTTAAGGTTAGGTTTAGGATTAGGTTAGGGTTAGGGTTAGGGTTAGGGTTAGCATTTGGGTTAGGATTAAGTTTAGTTTAAGGTTAGGGTTAGGGTTTGGGTTAGGGTTAGGGTTAGGGTTAGGGTTAGGGTTAGGGTTAGGGTGTGCGTTTGGGTTAGGGTTAGGTTTAGGGTTAGGGATAGGTTTAGGGATAGAATTATGGTTTGTGTTCTGGTTATGGTTAGGGTTTGGGTTAGGGTTAGATTTAGGGTTAGGGTTTGGGTTTGGATTAGGGTTAGGTTTAGGTATAGGGGTAGTGTTAGGGTTTGGTTTGCGTTAGGATTAGGGTTAGGGTTAGGACTAGGATTAGGATTAGGGTTAGGCTTAGGATTAGGGTTTTGGTTTGGGTTAGGGTTAGTGTTAGAGTTAGGCTTTGGGTTAGGGTTTGGGTTAGTGTTAGGGTTTGGGTTAGGGTTAGGGTTAGGGTTAGGGTTTGTGTTAAGGTTAGGGTTAGGGTTAAGTTTAGGGTTAGGATTAGGGTTTGGGTTTGGGTTAGGGTTAGGGTTAGGGTTAGGTTAGGGTTAGGGTTAGGGTTAGGTTAGGGTTAGGGTTTGTGTTAGGGTTAGGGTTATGGTCAGGGTTTGGGTTAGGGTTAGTGTTACGATTAGGTCCATGGTTTGGGTGAGGGTTACGGTTAGGTTTTGGTTTGGGTTGGGGTATTCGTTAGGGTTAGGTTTAGGGTTTGAGTTAGGGTTAGGGTTAGGGTTTGGGTTACTGTTAGGTTTGGGTTAGCTTAGGGTTTGGGTTTGGTTTAGGGTTAGGGTTAGAGTTAGGGTTTGGGTTAGGGTTAGGGTTAGGGTTAGGGTTTAGGTTAGGGTTAGGGTTATTGTCAGGGTTTGGGTTAGGGTTAGGGTTAGGGTTAGGGTTAGGGTGTGCATTTGGGTTAGGTTTAGGTTTAGGGTTAGGGTTAGGTTTAGGGATAGTGTTATGGTTTGGATTCTGGTTATGGTTAGGGTTTGGTTTAGGGTTAGGGTTAGGGTTAGGGTTTGTGTTTGGTTTAGGGTTAGGGTCAGGGTTAGGGTTTGGGTTAGATTTAGTGTTAGGGTTTGGGTTATTATTAAGGATAGGGTTAGGGTTAGGGTTTGGGTTTGTGTTAGGGTTAGGGTTAGTGTTAATTTCAGTGTTAGGATTTGGGTTTGATTTAGGGTTAGGTATAGGGTTAGTGTTTGGTTTTGGATTTGAGTTAGGGTTAGGGTTAGGGTTAGGGTTTGGTTTAGGTTTATGTTCAGGTTTACTGTTCGGTTTTAGGGTTAGGGTTAGGGTCAGGTTTAGGGTTAAGTTTTGGGTTAGGGTTGTGTTTAGGGATAGGGTTATGTTTATGGGTTCCGTTAGGGTTAGGGTTAGGTTTAGGGTTAGGATTAGGCTTAGGGTTAGTGTTTGGGTTTGGGATAGGGTTAGGGTTTGTGTTAGGGTTAGGTTTAGGGTTAGGGTTTGGGCTAGGGTTAGGTTTAGGGTTAGGGTTTTGGTTAGGGTTAGGTTTAGGGTTAATGTTTGGGTTAGCTTTAGGGTTAGGGTTTGGGTTTGGTTTTCGGTTAGGGTTAGGGTCAGGGTTTCTGATAGTGTTACGTTTAGGGTTAGGCTTTGGGCTAGGGTTAGGGTTAGGTTTAGGGTTAATGTTTGGGTTATGTTTAGGTTTAGTCTTAGGGTTAGGGTAAGGGTTAGGTTTAGGTTTAATGTTTGGGTTAGGGTTAGGGTTAGGTATAGGGTTAGTGTTAGGTTAGGTTTAGGATTACGGTTAGGGTTAGGGTTAGGGTTAGCGTTAGGGTTAGTAGAGGTAGGCAATTAGGGTTAGTAGTAGAGGTCCTGTATGTGGAGGGCCTGGGCATGGCCAGCAGGCCACACCACCTTCTCCCCTCCTCCTCCCACTTCTCCTGGCTGCTTCTATTTGTCAAACACTAGATTTTTGACCTAAAGTCAACTAAATCTCTCCAAACTGGTCACCCAAACACAAGAGCCTACCACCAAGAAACCTCTGTGTTTCAGCAACTCATCTGAGAGGGCTTTGTCACATAGCAACACCCTAAACAATGTTTGCCTGGTCACTGCCTCTTGGAGTTCCAGAATCTTATTCCAAGATTCTGTGACCTCAGCACTCCTGCCCACATCAGACACCAATGACAGGAGACTGACCAATAGCACTCAGCACTCACTTGCAGAGCTCTGCCTGTCTATCATAGCTTCCGAGCAGGTGCGCCTCCCCTGGTCAAGTCATGCCAAGGTTGCTTCCCAGTCCTGCAGCTCTTGCCAGGATTGCACGTGGTTACATAAATAACCAACCTCATTCTTTCTAGAAATTACCATATTATTGATATTGGATTCTTAAGTACTATAAGCTACATTTGAATCAGAAAACTACTTTGGACATCGTTTTCTATGAGGGAAAATATTTTCCTTTTTCATTGTTGCTGAATCCAATCTTAGCTCTTAAAAAAGTACAACTCAACTCTTGGGGGTGAGGCAGGAGGATTATCAGTTCAAGGCTACCCTCGGATTAGGGTATGGGTTATGGTTATGGTTATGGTTAGGGTTAGGGTTAGAATTAGGGTTAGGGTTAGGTTTAGGGTTAGTGTTAGGGTTAGTGTTTGGGTTAGGGTTAGGTTTAGGGTTAGGGATACGATTAGGATTAGGGTTATGGTTTGGGTTAGGGTTAGGGTTAGGATTAGGGTTAGGGTTAGGTTTAGGGTTAGGGTTAGGGTGTGAGTTAGGTTTAGGGTTAGGTTTAGGGTGTCCGTTTGGGTTAGGGTGAGTGTTAGGGTTACGGTTAGGGTTAGTGTTAGGATTAGGGTTTGGGTTTCGGTTAGGGTTAGTGTTAGGGTTACGGTTAGGGTTAGTGTTAGGATTAGGGTTTGGGTTTGGGTTAGGGTTAGTGTTAGAGTTAGGGTTAGGGTTTAGGTTAGGTTTAGGGTGATGGTTTTCGATAAGTTTAGGATTTGGTTTAAGGTTAGGTTTAGGATTAGGTTAGGGTTAGCGTTAGGGTTAGGGTTAGCGTTTGGGTTAGGGTTAAGTTTAGTTTAAGGTTCGCGTTAGGGTTTGGGTTAGGGTTAGGGTTAGGGTTGGGGTTAGGGTTAGGGTTAGGGTTAGGTTTAGGGATAGAGTTATGGTTTGTTTTCTGGTTATGGTTAGGTTTTGGGTTACGGTTAGGATTAGGGTTAGGGATTGGGTTTGGATTAGGGTAAGGATTAGGCTTAGGGTTAGTGTTTGGATTTGGGATAGGGTTAGGGTTTGGGTTAGGGTTAGGTTTAGGGTTACGGTTTGTGTTAGGGTTAGGTTTAAGGTTAATGTTTGGGTTGGGGTTAGGGTGAGGGTTAGGGTTAGGGTTAGTATTTGGGTTTGGATTAGGGTCAGGGTTAGGGTTAGGGTTAGGTTTTGTGTTACTGTTAGGTTTAGGGTTAGGCTTTGGTTTAGGGTTAGGTTTAGCGTTAGGTTTTGGGTTACGGTTAGGTTTAGGGTTAGGGTTTGGTTTATTGTTAGGCTTAGGTTTAGTGTTAGAGTTAGGGTTAGGGTTAGGGTTTGGGTTAGTGTTAGGTTTAGGGTTAGGGTTAGGGTTACGGTTACGTTTACAGTTAGAGATTGGGTTAGGGTTAGGGTTAGGATTAGGGTTAGGGTTAGGGTTAGGGTTATGGTGTGAGTTAGGGTTAGGGTTAGGTTTAGGGTTTCCGTTTGTGTTAGGGTGAGTGTTAGGGTTATGGTTAAGGTTAGGGTTAGGGTTAGGGTTAGTGTTAGGATTAGGTTTGGGTTTGGGTTAGGGTTAGTGTTAGGATTAGGGTTAGGTTTTAGGTTAGGTTTAGGGTGAGGTTTTGCGATAAGTTTAGGATTTGGGTTAAGGTTAGGTTTAGGATTAGGTTAGGGTTAGGGTTAAGTTTAGGGTTAGCATTTGGGTTAGGATTAAGTTTAGTTTAAAGTTAGGGTTAGGGTTTGGGTTAGGGTTAGGGTTAGGGTTAGGGTTAGGGTTAGGGTTAGGGTTAGGGTTAGGGTGTGCGTTTGGGTTAGGGTTAGGTTTAGGGTTAGGATAGGTTTAGGGATAGAATTATGGTTTGTGTTCTGGTTATGGTTAGGGTTTGGGTTAGGGTTAGGTTTAGGGTTAGGGTTTGGGTTTGGATTAGGGTTAGGTTTAGGGTTAGGGTAGTGTTAGGGTTTGGTTTGCATTAGGATTAGGGTTAGGGTTAGGGTTTGGTTTTGTGTTAGGGTTAGGGTTAGGGTTAGGATTTAGGTTTGGGTTAGGGTTAGGGTTAGAGTTAGGGTTTGGGTTAGGGTTTGGGTTAGTGTTAGGGTTTGGGTTAGGGTTAGGGTTAGGGTTAGGGTTTGTGTTAAGGTTAGGGTTAGGGTTAGGTTTAGGGTTAGGGTGTGCGTTTGGGTGAGGGTTAGGTTTAGGGTTAGGGTTAGGTTTAGGGATAGTGTTATAGTTTGGATTCTGGTTATGGTAAGGGTTTGGTTTAGGGTTAGGGTTAGGGTTAGGGTTAGGGTTTGTGTTTGGTTTAGGGTTAGGGTCAGGGTTGGGGTTTGGGTTAGATTTAGTGTTAGGGTTTGGGTTATTGTTAAGGATAGGGTTAGGGTTAGGGTTTGGGTTTGCGTTAGGGTTAGGGTTAGTGTTAATTTCAGTGTAAGGATTTGGGTTTGATTTAGGGTTAGGTATAGGGTTAGTGTTTGGGTTTGGATTAGAGTTAGGGTTAGGGTTAGTGTTCGGGTTAGGGTTAGGGTTTGGTTTAGGTTTATGTTCAGGTTTACTGTTCGGTTTTAGGGTTAGGGTTAGGGTCAGGTTTAGCGTTAAGTTTTGGGTTAGGGTTGTGTTTAGGGATAGGGTTATGTTTATGGATTCCGTTAGGGTTAGGGTTAGGTTTAGGGTTAGGATTAGGCTTAGGGTTAGTGTTTGGGTTTCCGATAGGTTTAGGGTTTGTGTTAGGGTTAGGTTTAGGGTTAGGGTTTGGGCTAGGGTTAGGTTTAGGGTTAGGGTTTTGGTTAGGGTTAGGTTTAGGGTTAATGTTTGGGTTAGCTTTAGGGTTAGGGTTTGGGTTTGGTTTTGGGTTAGGGTTAGGGTCAGGGTTTCTGTTAGTGTTACGTTTAGGGTTAGGGTTTGGGACAGGGTTAGGATTAGGTTTAGGGTTAATGTTTGGGTTATGTTTAGGTTAGGGTTAGGGTTAGGGTTAGGGTTAGGGTTAGGGTTAGGGTTAGGGTTAGGTTTAGTCTTAGGGTTAGGGTTAGGGTTAGGTTTAGGTTTAATGTTTGGGTGAGGGTTAGGGTTAGGTATAGGGTTAGTGTTAGGTTAGGTTCAGGATTACGGTTAGGGTTAGGGTTAAGGTTAGCGTTAGGGTTAGTAGAGGTAGGCAATTAGGGTTAGTAGTAGAGGTCCTGTATGTGGAGGGCCTGGGCATGGCCAGCAGGCCACACCACCTTCTCCCCTCCTCCTCCCACTTCTCCTGGCTGCTTCTTTTTGTCAAACACTAGATTTTTGACCTAAAGTCAACTAAATCTCTCCAAACTGGTCACCCAAGCACAAGAGAATACCACCAAGAAACCTCTGTGTTTCAGCAACTCATCTGAGAGGGCTTTGTCACCTAGCAACACCCTAAACAATGATTGCCTGGTCACTGACTCTTGGAGTTCCAGAATCTTAGTCCAAGATTCTGTGACCTCAGCACTCCTGCCCACATCAGACACCAATGACAGGAGACTTACCAGTAGCACTCACAACTCACTTGCAGAGCTCTGCCTGTCTATCATAGCTTCCGAGCAGGTGCGCCTCCCCTGGTCAAGTCATGCCAAGGTTGCTTCCCAGTCCTGCAGCTCTTGCCAGGATTGCACGTGGTTACATAAATAACCAACCTCATTCTTTCTAGAAATTACCATATTATTGATATTGAATTCTTAATTACTATAAGCTACATTTGAATCAGAAAACGACTTTGGACATCGTTTTCTATGATGGAAAATATTTTCCATTTTCATTGTTGCTGAATCCAATCTTTGCTCTTAAAAAAGTACAACTCAACTCTTGGGGGTGAGGCAGGAGGATTATCAGTTCAAGGCTACCCTCGGATTAGGGTATGGGTTATGGTTATGGTTAGGGTTAGGGTTAGGGTTAGAATTAGGTTTAGGGTTAGGGTTAGGTTTAGAGTTAGGGTTAGGGTTAGGTTTAGCGTTAGGGATACGATTAGGATTAGGGCTATGGTTTGGGTTAGGGTTAGGGTTAGGATTAGGGTTAGGGTTAGGGTTAGGGTTAGGGTTAGGTTGTGAGTTAGGTTTAGGGTTTCTGTTTGGGTTAGGGTGAGTGTTAGGGTTAGGGTTAGGGTTAGTGTTAGGATTAGGGTTTGTGTTTGGGTTAGGGTTAGTGTTAGGGTTAGGGTTAGCGTTTAGGTTAGGTTTAGGGTGAGGGTTTTCAATAAGTTTAGGATTTGGGTTAAGGTTAGGTTTAGGATTAGGTTAGGGTTAGCGTTTGGGTTAGGGTTAAGTTTAGTTTAAGGTTAGGATTAGCGTTTGAGTTAGGGTTAGGGAGAGGGTTAGGGTTAGGGTGTGCTTTTGGGTTAGGGTTAGGTTTAGGGTTAGGGTTAGGTTTAGGGATAGAGTTATGGTTTGTGTTCTGGTTATGGTTAGGTTTTGGGTTACGGTTAGGTTTAGGGTAGGGTTTGGGTTTGGATTAGTGTTAGGTTTAGGGTTAGGGTTAGTGTTAGGGTTTGGTTTGCGTTAGGATTAGGGTTAGTTTTAGGGTTAGGGTTTGGTTTTGGGTTAGGGTTAGGGTCAGGGTTTGGGTTATTGTTAGGTTAGGGTTAGGGTTTGAGTTTGGGTTAGGGTTTGTGTTAGGGTTCGGGTTTGAGTTAGGGTTAGGGTTAGGGTTAGGGTGTGCGTTTGGTTTAGTGTTAGGTTTACGGTTAGGGTTAGGTTTAGAGATAGTGTTATAGTTTAGATTTTGGTTATGATTAGGTTTTGGGTTAGGGTTAGGGTTAGGTTCAGGGTTTGGGGTTGGGTTAGGATTAGGGTTATGTTTAGTGTTTGGGTTTGGGTTAGGGTTGGGTTTAGGGTTAGGGTTTGGGTTAGGGTTAGGGTTAGGGTTAGGGTTTGGGTTGGTTTAGGGTTAGGTTTAGAGTTAGGGTTTGGGTTAGGGTTAGGGTTAGTGTTAGGGTTTGTGTTAGGGTTAAGGTTAGGGATAATGTTAGGGTTAGGGTTTGTTTTAGGTTTAGGGTTAGGGTTAGGGTTAGGGTTAGGGCTAGGGTTAGGGTTAGGGTTAGGGTTTGTGTTAGGGTTAGGGTTTGTGTTTGGGTTAGTGTTAGGGTTAGGGTTAAGGTTAGTGTCAGGGTTAAGGTTTGGGTTTGTTTTAGTTTTAAGGTTTGGTTTTGGGATACAGTTATGGTTTGGGGTAGGGTTAGTGTTAGGTTTTCAATTAGGGTTAGGGTGAGAATTAGGGTTAGTGTTTGAGTTTGGTTTAGGATTATGGTTGGGTTAGGGTTAGTGTAAGGTTTAGGATTTGGTTTGGTTAGCGTTAGGGTTAGGGTTTGTGTTAGGGTTAGGATTAGGTTTAGGGTTTGGGTTAGGGTTAAGTTTATTGTTAAGGTTTGGTTTAGGGTTAGCTTTAGGTTTAATGTTTGGGTTAGGGTTAGGATTAGGGTTAGGGTTAGGGTTAGGGTTAGGGTTAGGGTTAGGGTTAGGGTTACGGTCAGGGTTTGGGTTACGGTTAGTGTTACGATTAGGTTCATGGTTTGGTTGAGGGTTACAGTTAGGTTTTGGGTTTGGGTTGGGGTATGGGTTAGGGTTTGAGTTAGGGTTAGGGTTAGGGTTTGGGTTACTGTTAGGGTTAGGGTTAGGTTAGGGTTTGGGTTTGGTTTAGGGTTAGGGTTAGAGTTAGGGTTTGGGGTAGGTTTAGGGTTAGGGTTTAGGTTAGTGTTAGGGTTATTTTCAGGGTTTGGGTGGGTTAGGGTTAGGGTTAGGGTTAGGGTGTGCATTTGGGTTAGGGTTAGGTTTAGGGTTAGGGTTAGGTTTAGGGATAGTGTTATGGTTTGAATTCTCGTTATGGTTAGGGTTTGGGTTAGGGTTAGGGTTAGGGTTAGGGTTTGGGTTTGGGTTAGGATTAGGGTTAAGGTTAGGGTTAGGGTTTGTGTTTGGTTTAGGGTTAGGGTTAGGGTTAGGGTTTGGTTAGATTTAATGTTAGGGTTTGGGTTATTATTAAGGATAGGGTTAGGGTTAGGGTTTGGGTTTGTGTTAGGGATAGGGTTAGTGTTAAGTTCAGTGTTAGGGTTTGGGTTTGGTTTAGGGTTAGGTATAGGGTTAGTGTTTGGGTTTGGATTAGAGTTAGGGTTAGGGTTAGTGTTAGGGTTATGGTTTGGTTTAGGTTTATGTTCAGGTTTAGTATTCGATTTTAGGGTTAGGGTTAGGATCAGGTTTAGGGTCAAGGTTTGGGTTAGGGTTGTGTTTAGGGATAGGGTTATGTTTATGGGTTCCGTTAGGGTTAGGGTTAGGTTAGGGTTAGGATTAGGCTTAGGGTTAGTGTTTGGCTTTGGGATAGGGTTAGGGTTTGTGTTAGGGTTAGGTTTAGGGTTAGGGTTTGGGCTAGGGTTAGCTTTAGGGTTAGGGTTTGGGTTAGGGTTAGGATTATGGTTATGTTTAGGGTTTGGATTAGTGTTAGGTTTAGGGTTAGGGTTTAGGTTAGGGTTAGGTTTAGTGTTAATATTTGGGTTAGGATTAGGGTTAGGGTTAGGGTTTGTGTTTGGTTTAGCCTTAGCGTTAGGGTTTGTGTTAGTGTTACGTTTAGGGTTAGGGTTTGGGCTAGGGTTAGGGTTAGGTTTAGGGTTAATGTTTGGGTTATGGTTAGGTTTAATCTTAGGGTTAGGGTTAGGTTTAGGTTTAGGTTTAATGTTTGGGTTAGGGTTAGGGTTAGGTATAGGGTTAGTGTTAGGTTAGGTTTAGGATTAGGGTTAGGGTTAGGGTTAGGGTTATCGTTAGGGTTAGGGTTAGGGTTAGGGTTAGGGTTAGGGTTAGGGTTAGGGTTAGGGTTAGGGTTCGGGTTTGTGTTAGGGTTAGGGTTAGGGTTAGGGTTAGGTTTAGGGTTAATGTTTGGGGAAGGGTTAGGGTTAGGGTTAGGGTTAGGGTTTGGGTTAGGGTTAGGGTTAGGGTTAAGGTTAGGTTTAGGGTTTGTGTTAGATTTAGGGTTAGGGTTAGGGTTAGCGTTAGGGTGTGCGTGTGAGTTAGGGTTAGGTTTAGGGTTAGGGTTAGGTTTAGAGGTAGTGTTATAGTTTGGATTCTGGTTATGGTTAGGGTTTGGGTTAGGGTTAGGTTTAGGTTTAGGGTTTGGGTTAGCTTTAGGATTAGGGTTAGATTTAGTGTTTGGATTTGGGTTAGGGTTAGGTTTAGGGTTAGGGTTACATTTAGGGTTAGGGTTATGGTTTGGATTAGGGTTATGTTTAGGATTAGGGTTAGGGTTAGGGTTAGGTTTAGGGTTAGGGTTTGGGTTAGGGTTAGGGTTAGGGTTAGGGTTAGGGTTAGGGTTAGGGTTAGGGTTAGTGTCAGGGTTAAGGTTTGGGTTTGGTTTAGTTTTAAGTTTAGGTTTTGGGATAGAGTTATGGTTTGGGGTAGGGTTAGTGTTAGGTTTTCGATTAGGGTTAGGGTGAGATTTAGGGTTAGTGTTTGAGTTTGATTTAGAATTAGGGTTGGGTTAGGGTTAGTGTAAGGGTTAGGATTTGGTTTGGTTAGCGTTAGGGTTAGGGTTTGTGTTAGGGTTAGGATTAGGGTTAGGGTTTGGGTTAGGGTTAGGTTTATTGTTAGGGTTTGGTTTAGGGTTAGATTTAGGTTTAATGTTTGGGTTAGGGTTAGGGTTAGGGTTAGGGTTAGGGTTAGGGTTAGGGTTTGGGTTAGTGTTAGGTTTAGGGTTAGGGTTAGTGTTAGGGTTAGAGTTACGGTTAGAGTTTGGGTTAGGGTTAGGTTTAGGGTTATGGATTGGGTTTGGGTTTGGGTTAGGGTTAGGGTTTGTGTTAGGGTTAGGGTTTGTGTTTGGGTTAGGGTTAGGGTTAGGGTTAAGGTTAGTGTCAGGGTTAAGGTTTGGGTTTGTTTTAGTTTTAAGGTTTGGTTTTGGGATAGAGTTATGGTTTGGGGTAGGGTTAGTGTTAGGTTTTCAATTAGGGTTAGGGTGAGAATTAGGGTTAGTGTTTGAGTTTGGTTTAGGATTATGGTTGGGTTAGGGTTAGTGTAAGGTTTAGGATTTGGTTTGGTTAGCGTTAGGGTTAGGGTTTGTGTTAGGGTTAGGATTAGGGTTAGGGTTTGGGTTAGGGTTAAGTTTATTGTTAGGGTTTGGTTTAGGGTTAGCTTTAGGTTTAATATTTGGGTTAGGGTTAGGGTTAGGGTTAGGGTTAGGGTTAGGGTTAGGGTTACGGTCAGGGTTTGGGTTACGGTTAGTGTTACGATTAGGTTCATGGTTTGGTTGAGGGTTACAGTTAGGTTTTGGGTTTGGGTTGGGGTATGGGTTAGGGTTAGGGTTAGGGTTTGAGTTAGGGTTAGGGTTAGGGTTTGGGTTACTGTTAGGGTTAGGGTTAGGTTAGGGTTTGGGTTTGGTTTAGGGTTAGGGTTAGAGTTAGGGTTTGGGTTAGGTTTAGGGTTAGGGTTTAGGTTAGTGTTAGGGTTATTTTCAGGTTTGGGTGGGTTAGGGTTAGGGTTAGGGTTAGGGTGTGCATTTGGGTTAGGGTTAGGTTTAGGGTTAGGGTTAGGTTTAGGGATAGTGTTATGGTTTGAATTCTCGTTATGGTTAGGGTTTGGGTTAGGGTTAGGGTTAGGGTTAGGGTTTGGGTTTGGGTTAGGATTAGGGTTAAGGTTAGGGTTAGGGTTTGTGTTTGGTTTAGGGTTAGGGTTAGGGTTAGGGTTTGGTTAGATTTAGTGTTAGGGTTTGGGTTATTATTAAGGATAGGGTTAGGGTTAGGGTTTGGGTTTGTGTTACGGATAGGGTTAGTGTTAAGTTCAGTGTTAGGGTTTGGGTTTGGTTTAGGGTTAGGTATAGGGTTAGTGTTTGGGTTTGGATTAGAGTTAGGGTTAGGGTTAGTGTTAGGGTTATGGTTTGGTTTAAGTTTATGTTCAGGTTTAGTATTCGATTTTAGGGTTAGGGTTAGGATCAGGTTTAGGGTCAAGGTTTGGGTTAGGGTTGTGTTTAGGGATAGGGTTATGTTTATGTGTTCCGTTAGGGTTAGGGTTAGGTTAGGGTTAGGATTAGGCTTAGGGTTAGTGTTTGGCTTTGGGATAGGGTTAGGGTTTGTGTTAGGGTCAGGTTTAGGGTTAGGGTTTGAGCTAGGGTTAGCTTTAGGGTTAGGGTTTGGGTTAGGGTTAGGATTATGGTTATGTTTAGGGTTTGGATTAGTGTTAGGTTTAGGGTTAGGGTTTAGGTTAGGGTTAGGTTTAGTGTTAATATTTGGGTTAGGATTAGGGTTAGGGTTAGGGGCTGTGTTTGGTTTAGGGTTAGGGTTAGGGTTTGTGTTAGTGTTACGTTTAGGGTCAGGGTTTGGGCTAGGGGTAGGGTTAGGCTTAGGGGTAATGTTTGGGGTATGGTCAGGTTTAGTCTTAGGGTTAGGTTTAGGTTTAGGGTTAATGTTTGGGTTAGGGTTAGGGTTAGGTATAGGGTTAGTGTTAGGTTAGGTTTAGGATTAGGGTTAGGGTTAGGGTTAGGGTTATCGTTAGGGTTAGGGTTAGGGTTAGGGTTAAGGTTAGGGTTAGGGTTAGGGTTCGGGTTTGTGTTAGGGTTAGGGTTAGGGTTAGGGTTAGGTTTAGGGTTAATGTTTGGGTTAGGGTTAGGGTTAGGGTTAGGGTTAGGGTTTGGATTAGGGTTAGGGTTAGGGTTAAGGTTAGGTTTAGGGTTTGTGTTAGGGTTAGGGTTAGGGTTAGGGTTAGCGTTAGGGTGTGCGTGTGAGTTAGGGTTAGGTTTAGGGTTAGGGTTACATTTAGGGTTAGGGTTATGGTTTGGATTCTGGTTATGGTTAGGGTTTGGGTTAGGGTTAGGTTTAGGTTTAGGGTTTGGGTTAGGGTTAGGATTAGGGTTAGATTTAGTGTTTGGATTTGGGTTAGGGCTAGGTTTAGGGTTAGGGTTACATTTAGGGTTAGGGTTATGGTTTGGATTAGGGTTAGGTTTAGGATTAGGGTTAGGGTTAGGGTTAGGTTTAGGGTTAGGGTTTGGGTTAGGGTTAGGGTTAGGGTTAGGGTTAGGGTTAGGGTTAGGGTTAGTGTCAGGGTTAAGGTTTGGGTTTGGTTTAGTTTTAAGTTTAGGTTTTGGGATAGAGTTATGGTTTGGGGTAGGGTTAGTGTTAGGTTTTCGATTAGGGTTAGGGTGAGATTTAGGGTTAGTGTTTGAGTTTGATTTAGGATTAGGGTTGTGTTAGGGTTAGTGTAAGGGTTAGGATTTGGTTTGGTTAGCGTTAGGGTTAGGGTTTGTGTTAGGGTTAGGATTAGGGTTAGGGTTTGGGTTAGGGTTAGGTTTATTGTTAGGGTTTGGTTTAGGGTTAGATTTAGGTTTAATGTTTGGGTTAGGGTTAGGGTTAGGGTTAGGGTTAGGGTTAGGGTTAGGGTTTGGGTTAGTGTTAGGTTTAGGGTTAGGGTTAGGGTTAGGGTTAGAGTTACGGTTAGAGTTTGGGTTAGGGTTAGGTTTAGGGTTATGGGTTGGGTTTGGGTTTGGGTTAGGGTAAGGGTTTGTGTTAGGGTTAGGTTTAGGGTTAGGGTTTGGGCTAGGGTTAGGTTTAGGGTTAGTGTTTGGGTTAGGGTTAGGGTTAGGTTTAGGTTTAGGGTTAATGTTTGGGTTATGGTTAGGGTTAGGGTTTTGTTTAGGGTTATGGTTAGGGTTAGGGTTTGGGTTAGGGTTAGGTTTAGGGTTAATGTTTGGGTTAGGGTCAGGGTTAGGTATAGGCTTAGTGTTTGGTTTAGTGTTAGGTTTAGTGTTAGGGTTAGGGTTACCGGTAGAGTTTGGGTTAGGGTTATGGTTAGGGTAAGGGTTTGGGTTTGGGTTAGGGTGAGGTTTACGGTTAATGTTTGGGTTAGAGTTAGGGTTAGATAGAGGCTTTGGTTTAGGGTTAGGGTTAGGGTGTGCGTTTGGTTTATGGTTAGGTTTAGGGTTAGGGTTAGGTTTAGGGATAGAGTTATGGTTTAGGTTCTGGTTATGGTTAGGATTTGGGTTAGGGTTAGGGTTAGGGTTTGGGTTTGGGTTAAGGTTAGGGTTAGGGTTAGGGTTTGGGTTTGTGTTAGGGTTAGGTTTACAGTTAGGGTTAGGGTTTGGGTATGGGTAAGAATTGCGGTTAGGGTTAGGTTTAGGGTTTGGGTTACGATTAGGTTTAGGGTTAGGGTTTGGGTTTGGGTTATGGTTAGGTTTAGGGTTAGAGTTTGGGTTAGGGTTAGGTTTAGGGTTAATGTTTGGGTTAGCTTTAGGGTTAGGGTTTGGTTTAGGGTTAGAGTTATGGTTATGGTTAGGGTTTGGGTTAGGTTTAGGTTTAGGGTTAGGGTTTGGGTTAGGGTTAGGTTTAGGGTTAATGTTTGGGTTATGGTTAGGGTTAGGTATAGGGTTTGGGTATGGTTTAGTGTTACGTTTAGTGTTAGGGTTAGGGTTAGGGTTACAGTTAGAGTTTGGGTTAGGTTTAGGGCTGGGTTAGGGTTTGGGTTTGTGTTAGGGTTAGGTTTAGGGTTAGGGTTTGTACTAGGATTAGGGTTAGGTTTAGGGTTAATGTTTGGGTTAGGGTTACGGTTAGGTTTAGGGTTTGGGTTTCGTTTATTTTTGGGTTCAGGCTTAGGGTTTGGGTTAGGGTTATGTTTAGGTTTAATGTTTGGGTTAGGGTTAGGGTTAGGTATAGGGTTAGTGTTAGGTTAGGTTTAGGGTTAGGTTTAGGGTAAGGGTTAGGGTTAGGGTTAGGTTAGTAGAGGTAGACTTTATAGTAGAGGTCCTGTATGTGGAGGACCTAGGTAGGGCCAGCAGGCCACACGACCTTCTCCCCTCCTCCTCCCATCTTCTCCTGGCTTCTTTTTTTGTAAAACACTAGAACTTTGACCTAAAGTCAACTAAATCTCTCCAAACTGGTCGCCCAAACACTAGAGCCTACCACCATGAAACCTTTGTGTTTCAGCAACTCATCTGAGAGGGCTTTGTCACCTAGCAATACCCTAAACAATGCTTTGCCACATCACTGCCTCTTGGAGTTCCAGAATCTTAGTCCAAGATTCTGTGACCTCAGCACTCCTGCCCACATCAGACACCAATGACAGGAGACTATCCAATAGCACTCAGCACTCACTTGCAAAGCTCTGCCTGTCTATCATAGCTTCAGAGCAGTTGCTCCTCCCCTGGTCAAGTCATGCCAAGGTTGCTTCCCAGTCCTGCAGCTCTTGCCAGGATTGCACGTGGTTACCTAAATAACCAACCTCATTCTTTCTAGAAATTACCATATTATTGATATTGGATTTTTAAGTACTATAAGCTACATTTAAATCAGAAAACTAGTTAGGACATCGTTTTCTATGAGGGAAAATATTTTCATTTTCATTGTTGCTGAATCCAATCTTTGCTCTTAAAAAAA
>JAJHUQ010000057.1:4267500-4270000 GCA_035773235.1 Eospalax fontanierii | reverse complement strand
TAGGGTTAGGTATAGGCTTAGGGTTTGGTTTAGTGTTAGGTTTAGTGTTAGGGTTAGGCTTACCGGTAGAGTTTGGGTTTGGGTTAGGTTTAGGGTTAGGGTTTGGGTTTGGGTTAGGGTTAGGTTTAGGGTTAATGTTTGGGTTAGAGTTAGGGTTAGGTATAGGGTTTGGGTTAGGGTTAGGTTTAGGGTGTGCGTTTGGTTTTGGGTTAGGTTTAGGGTTAGGGTTAGGTTTAGGGATAGAGTTATGGTTTGGGTTCTGGTTCTGGTTAGGGTTTGGGTTAGGGTTAGGGTTAGGGTTTGGGTTGGGGTTAAGGTTAGGGTTATGGTTAGGGTTTGGTTTTGGGTTAGGGTTAGGTTTAGGGTTAGGGTTAGGGTTTGGGTTTGGGTAAGGATTGGGGTTAGGGTTAGGGTTAGGGTTTGGGTTACGATTAGGGTTAGTGTTTGGTTTTGGGTTTGGGTTAGGGTTAGGTTTAGGGTTAGAGTTTGGATTAGGGTTAGGTTTAGGGTTAATGTTTGTGTTAGCTTTAGGGTTAGGGTTAGGGTTAGGGTTAGGGTTATGGTTATGGTTAGGGTTTGAGTTAGGTTTAGGTTTAGGGTTAGGGTTTGGGTTAGGGTTAGGTTTAGGGTTAATGTTTGGGTTATGGTTAGGGTTATGTATAGGGTCTGGGTTTGGTTTAGTGTTACGTTTAGTGTTAGGGTTAGGGTTAGGGTTACAGTTAGAGTTTGGGTTAGGTTTAGGGCTGGGTTAGGGTTTGGGTTTGTGTTAGGGTTAGGTTTAGGGTTAGGGTTTGTGCTAGGATTAGGGTTAGGTTTAGGGTTAATGTTTGGGTTAGGGTTACGGTTAGGTTTAGGGTTTGGGTTTCGTTTATTTTTGGGTTCAGCCTTAGGGTTTGGGTTAGGGTTAGGTTTAGGTTTAATGTTTGGGTTACGGTTAGGGTTAGGTATAGTGTTAGTGTTAGGTTAGGTTTAGGGTTAGGTTTAGGGTAAGGGTTAGGGTTAGGGTTAGGTTAGTAGAGGTAGACTTTATAGTAGAGGTCCTGTATGTGGAGGACCTAGGTAGGGCCAGCAGGCCACACGACCTTCTCCCCTCCTCCTCCCATCTTCTCCTGGCTGCTTCTTTTTGTAAAACACTAGAACTTTGACCTAAAGTCAACTAAATCTCTCCAAACTGGTCACCCAAACACTAGAGCCTACCACCATGAAACCTTTGTGTTTCAGCAACTCATCTGAGAGGGCTTTGTCACCTAGCAATACCCTAAACAATGCTTTGCCACATCACTGCCTCTTGGAGTTCCAGAATCTTAGTCCAAGATTCTGTGACATCAGCACTCCTGCCCACATCAGACACCAATGACAGGAGACTATCCAATAGCACTCAGCACTCACTTGCAAAGCTCTGCCTGTCTATCATAGCTTCAGAGCAGTTGCTCCTCCCCTGGTCAAGTCATGCCAAGGTTGCTTCCCAGTCCTGCAGCTCTTGCCAGGATTGCACGTGGTTACCTAAATAACCAACCTCATTCTTTCTAGAAATTACCATATTATTGATATTGGATTTTTAAGTACTATAAGCTACATTTAAATCAGAAAACTAGTTAGGACATCGTTTTCTATGAGGGAAAATATTTTCATTTTCATTGTTGCTGAATCCAATCTTTGCTCTTAAAAAAATACAACTCAACTCTTGGAGGTGAGACAGGAGGATTATCAGTTCAAGGCTACCCTCGGATTAGGGTATGGTTTATGGTTATGGTTAGGGTTAGGGTTAGGGTTAGGGTTAGAATTAGAGTTAGGGTTAGGTTTAGGGTTAGGGTTAGGGTTAGGGATAGTGTTATAGTTTAGATTCTGGTTATGGTTAGATTTTGGGTTAGGGTTAGGGTTAGGTTTAGGGTTTGGATTTGGGTTAGGATTAGGGTTATGTTTATTGTTTGGGTTTGGGTTAGGGTTAGGGCTGGGTTAGGATTTGGATTAGGGTTAGGGTTAGGGTTAGGGTTTGTGTTTGGGTTAGGGTTAGGTTTAGAGTTAGGGTTTGGGTTAGGGTTAGGGTTAGTGTTAGGTTTTGGGTTAGGGTTAGGGTTAGGGTTTGGGTTAGGGTAAGGGTTTGTGTTAGGGTTAGGGTTAGGTTTAGGGTTAGGGTTAGGTTTAGAGATAGTGTTATAATTTGGATTCTGGTTATGGTTAGGTTTTGGGTTAGGGTTAGGGTTAGGTTTAGGGTTTGGGTTAGGGTTAGGATTAGGGTTAGGTTTAGTGTTTGGGTTTGGGTTAGGGTTAGGGTTAGGGTTAGGGTTTGGGTTAGGGTTAGGGTTAGGGTTTTGGTTATTGTTAGGCTTAGGTTTAGGGTTACGGTTTGGGTTTGGGTTAGGGTAAGGGTTAGTGTTAAGTTCAGTGTTAGGGTTTGGGTTTGGTTTATGGTTAGGTATAGGGTTAGGGTTAGAGTTTGGATTAGAGTTAGGGTTAGGGTTAGTGTTAGGGTTAGGGTTTGGGTTAGGTTTTTGTTCAG
>JAJHUQ010000057.1:4260000-4262500 GCA_035773235.1 Eospalax fontanierii | reverse complement strand
GATTAGGATTAGGGTTATGGTTTGGGTTATGGTTAGGGTTAGGATTAGGGTTAGGGTTAGGGTTAGGGTTAGTGTTAGGATTAAGGTTTGGGTTTGGGTTAGGGTTAGTGTTAGGGTTAGGGTTAGGTTTTAGGTTAGGTTTAGGGTGAGGGTTTGCGATAAGTTTAGGATTTGGGTTAAGGTTAGGTTTAGAATTAGGGTTTGGGTTTGGATTAGGGTTAGGTTTAGGGTTAGGGTTAGTGTTAGGGTTTGGTTTGCGTTAGGATTAGGGGTAGGGTTAGGGTTATGGTTTGGTTTTGGGTTAGGGGTAGGGTTAGGGTTGGGGGTAGTGTTAGTGTTAGGGTTAGGGTTAGGGGTTGGGGTTGGCTTAGGGTTAGAGTTAGGGTTTGGGTTAGGGTTTGGGTTAGTGTTAGGGTTTGGGTTAGGGTTAGGGTTAGGGTTAGGTTTAGGGTTAGGGTGTGCGTTTGGGTTAGGGTTAGGTTTAGGGTTAGGGTTAGGTTTAGGGATAGTGTTATAGTTTGGATTCTGGTTATGGTTATGGTTTGGGTTAGGGTTAGGATTAGGCTTAGGGTTTGGGTTTGGTTTAGGATTAGGGTTAGGTTTAGTGTTTGGGTTTGGGTTAGGGTTAGGGTTAGGGTTAGGGTTTCGGTTAGGGTTAGGGTTAGGGTTTGGGTTATTGTTAGGCTTAGGTTTAGGGTTACGGTTTGGGTTTGGGTTAGGGTTAGGGTTAGTGTTAAGTTCAGTGTTAGGCTTTGGGTTTGGTTTATGGTTAGGTATAGGGTTAGGGTGTCTGTTTGGATTAGAGTTAAGGTTAGGGTTAGTGTTAGGGTTAGGGTTTGGTTTAGGTTTATGTTCAGGTTTAGTGTTCGGGTTTAGGGTTAGGGTTAGGGTTAGGGTTAGGTTTATGTTAGGTTCAGGTTTAAGGTTAAGGTTTGGGTTAGGGTTGTGTTTAGGGATAGGGTTAGGTTTATGGGTTCGGTTAGTGTTAGGGTTAAGGTTAGGGTTAGGATTAGTCTTAGGGTTAGTGATTGGGTTTGGGATAGGGTTAGGGTTTGGGTCGGGGTTAGGTTTAGGGTTAGGGTTTGGGTTAGGTTTACGTTTAGTGTTAGGGTTAGGGTTAGGGTTACAGTTAGAGTTTGGGTTAGGTTTAGGGCTGGGTTAGGGTTTGGGTTTGTGTTAGGGTCAGGTTTAGGGTTAGGGTTTGGGCTAGGATTTGGGTTAGGTTTAGGGTTAATGTTTGGGTTAGGGTTAGGGTTAGGTTTAGGGTTAGGGTTTGGTTTATGTTTGGGTTCAGGCTTAGGGTTTCGGTTACGTTTAGGTTTAGGTTTAATGTTTGGGTTAGGGTTAGGGTTAGGTATAGTGTTAGTGTTAGGTTAGATTTAGGGTTAGGTCTAGGGTAAGGGTTAGGGTTAGGGTTAGCTTAGTAGAGGTAGACTTTGTAGTAGAGGTCCTGTATGTGGAGGACCTAGGCAGGGCCAGCAGACCACACCACATTCTCCCATCCTCCTCCCATCTTCTCCTGGCTGCTTCTTTTTGTCAAACACTAGATCTTTGACCTAAAGTCAACTAAATCTCTCCAAACTGGTCACCCAAACACTAGAGCCTACCACCATGAAACCTCTGTGTTTCAGCAACTCATCTGAGAGGGCTTTGTCACCTAGCAATACCCTAAACAATGCTTTGCAACGTCACTGCCTCTTGGAGTTCCAGAATCTTAGTCCAAGATTCTGTGACCTCAGCACTCCTGCCCACATCAGACACCAATGACAGGAGACTGTCCAATAGCACTCAGCACTCACTTGCAAAGCTCTGCCTGTCTATCATAGCTTCAGAGCAGTTGCTCCTCCCCTGGTCAAGTCATGCCAAGGTTGCTTCCCAGTCCTGCAGCTCTTGCCAGGATTGCACGTGGTTACCTAAATAACCAACCTCATTCTTTCTAGAAATTATCATATTATTGATATTGGATTTTTAAGTACTATAAGCTACATTTGAATCAGAAAACTACTTTGGACATCGTTTTCTATGAGGGAAAATATTTTCATTTTCATTGATGCTGAATCCAATCTTTGCTCTTAAAAAAATACAACTCAACTCTTGGGGGTGAGGCAGGAGGATTATCAGTTCAAGGCTACCCTCGGATTAGGGTATGGTTTATGGTTATGGTTAAGGTTAGGCTTAGGGTTAGAATTAGGGTTAGGGTTAGGTTTAGGGTGTAGGGTTAGGGTTAGTGTTTGGGTTAGGATTAGGTTTAGGGTTAGGGATACGATTAGGATTAGGGTTATGTTTTGGGTTAGGGTTAGGGTTAGGATAAGGGTTAGGGTTAGGGTTAGGGTTAGGGTTATGGTGTGAGTTAGGGTTAGGGTTAGGTTTAGGGTTTCCGTTTGGGTTAGGGTGAGTGTTAGGGTTAGGGTTAGGGTTAGGGTTAGGGTTTGGTTTTGGGTTAGGGTTAGGGTTAGAGTTAGGGTTTGGGTTAGGGTTTGGGTTAGTGCTAGGGTTTGGG
>JAJHUQ010000057.1:4187500-4227500 GCA_035773235.1 Eospalax fontanierii | reverse complement strand
GGGTCAGGGTCAGGGTTAGGGTTAGGGTTAGGGTTAGGGTTCTTATTAGGGTTAGGGTTAGGGTTAGGATTCGTGTTAGGGTTAGGGTTAGGGTTAGGGTTCGGGTTAGGGTTAGGGTTAGGTTTGGGGTTAGGGTTAGTGTTAAGGTCAGGGTCAGGATCAGGGTCAGGGTCAGGGTTCGGGTTAGGATTAGGGTTAGGGTTAGGTTTAGGGTTAGGGTTAGGGTAAGGTTTCGGGTTACGGTTAGGGTTGGGGTTAGGTTTAGGGTTAGAGTCAGGGTCAGGGTCAGGGTCAGGGTCAGGGTCAGGGTTAGGGTTAGGTTTAGGGTCAAGGTCAGGGTCAGGTTCAGGGTCAGGGGCTGGGTTAGGGTTAGGTTTAGGGTTATGTTTAGGGTCAGGGTCAGTGTCAGGTTCAGGTTCAGCGTCAGGGGTAGGGTTAGGGTTAGGGTTAGGGTTAGGTTTAGGTTTACGTTTAGGGAATTCCCCAGGCATCAAAGTTTTTTTAAATATTTTTTTCCTATTTTTTTTTATGTTTGCGGAATCGGCTGCCCAGTGGTCAAGAGTATTCTTACACCCTTCAGAGCTCAGCAGCTCAGGTGGCGCTACCTTTTTGCTGAGGCTTAGGAAGTGATAGGTCGTAGGTTCGAGGCCAGGCTCAAGACTGAAGCTAGATTCAGAAATAGGGCCAGGGAGGAGGCGGGAGCTAGGAGCAGGTTGAGAACAAGGAAATCCGAGATTGTTTTGGCCAGATCTGGCCGAGATTGACTTTAGATTTTTTTTTTCCAAAATTTGGGTTTTTGATTTTGGAATTATTTATTTATTTATGTATATATTTATTCATTTATTTATTTCACTTCCGTGTCAGCGCCGGATTCTTGGTTCACTTTCGGGTTAAGGTTAGGGTTAGGGTTAGGGTTAGGGTTAGGGTTAGGGGTAGGTTGCGGGTTGGGGTTAGGGTTCGGATTAGGGTTAGGATTAGGGGCATGGTCAGGGTCAGGGTTAGGGTTAGGGTTAGGGTTAGGGTTCTTGTTAGGGTTAGGGTTAGGGTTAGGATTCGGGTTAGGGTTAGGGTTAGGTTTAGAGATAGTGTTATATTTTGGATTCTGGTTATGGTCAGGGTCAGGGTCAGGGTCAGGGTCAGGGTCAGGGTCAGGGTTCGGGTTAGGATTAGGGTTAGGGTTAGGTTGAGGGTTAGGGTTAGGGTAAGGTTTCGGGTTAGGGTTAGGTTTTGGGTTAGGTTTAGGGTGAGGTTCAGGGTCAGGGTCAGGGTCAGGGTCAGGTTCAGGGTCAGGGTTAGGGTTAGGGTTAGGGTTAGGGTTAGGGTTACTTTTAGGTGTAGGATTAGGGATAGGTTTAGGGTTGGGGTTAGGGTTCGGATTAGCGTTAGGATTAGGGTCAGGGTCAGGGTCAGGGTTAGGGTTAGGGTTAGGGTTAGGGTTAGGGTTCTTGTTAGGGTTAGGGTTAGGGTTAGGATTCGGGTTAGGGTTAGGGTTAGGGTTAGGGTTCGGGTTAGGGTTAGGGTTAGGTTTGGGGTTAGGGTTAGTGTTAGGGTCAGGGTCAGGGTCAGGGTCAGGTTCAGGGTCAGTGTCAGTGTCAGGGTCCGGGTCAGGGTTCGGGTTAGGATTAGGGTTAGGGTTAGGTTTAGGGTTAGGGTTAGGGTAAGGTTTCGGGATAGGGTTAGGGTTCGGGTTAGGTTTAGGGTCAGGGTCAGGGGCAGGGTCAGGGTCAGGGTCAGGTTCAGGGTCAGGCTTAGGGTTAGGGTTAGGGTTAGGGTTAGGGTTAGGGTTAGGTTTAGGGTTAGGGAATTCCCCAGGCATCAACGTTTTTTTAAATGTTTTTTTCCTATTTTTTTTATGTTTGCGGAATCGGCTGCCCAGTGGTCAAGAGTACTCTAACACCCTTCAGAGCTCAGGAGCTCAGGTGGCGCTACCATTTTGCTCAGGCTTACGAAGCGATAGGTCGTAGGTTCGAGGCCAGGCTCAGGAATGAAGCTAGGTTCAGAAATAGGGCCAGGGAGGAGGCGGGAGCTAGGAGCAGGTTGAGAGCAAGGAAATGCGAGATTGTTTTGGCCGGATCTGGTCGAGATTTACTTTAGATTTTTTTTTTCCCGTGTTTGGGTTTTGGATTTTGGAATTATTTATTTATTTATTTATTTATTTATTTATTTATTTCACTTTCAGGTCAGCGCCAGATTCTTGGTTCATTTCCGGGTTAAGTTTAGGGTTAGGGTTAGGGTTAGGGTTACGGTTAGGGATAGGTTTCGGGTTAGGGTTAGGGTTCGGATTAGGGTTAGGATTAGGGTCAGGGTCAGGGTCAGGGTTAGGGTTAAGGTTACGGTTAGGGTTAGGGTTCTTATTAGGGTTAGGGTTAGGGTTAGGATTCGGGTTAGGGTTAGGGTTAGGGGTAGGAATCTGGTTAGGGTTAGGGTTAGGTTTGGGGTTAGGGTTAGTGTTAGGGTCAGGGTCAAGGTCAGGGTCAGGGTCAGGGTTCGGGTTAGGATTAGGGTTAGGGTTAGGTTTAGGGTTAGGGTTAGGGTAAGGTTTCGGGTTAGGGTTAGGGTTCGGGTTAGGTGTAGGGTTAGGGTCAGGGTCAGGGTCAGGGTCAGGGTTAGGGTTAGGGTTAGGGTTAGATTTAGGGTCAGGGTCAGGGTCAGGTTCAGGGTCAGGGTTAGGGTTAGGGTTAGGGTTAGGGTTAGGTTTAGGTTTACGTTTAGGGAATTCCCCAGGTATCAACGTTTTTTTAAATATTTTTTTCCTATTTTTTTTTATGTTTGCGGAATCGGCTGCCCAGTCATCAAGAGTATTCTAACACCCTTCAGAGCTCAGCAGCTCAGGTGGCGCTACCTTTTTGCTCAGGCTTAGGAAGTGATAGGTCGTAGGTTCGAGGCCAGGCTCAGGACTGAAGCTAGGTTCAGAAATAGGGCCAGGGAGGAGGCGGGAGCTAGGAGCAGGTTGAGAACAAGGAAATCCGAGATTGTTTTGGCCGGATCTGGCCGAGATTGACTTTAGATTTTTTTTTTCCCAAGTTTGGGTTTTTTATTTTGGAATTATTTATTTATTTATGTATGTATTTATTTATTTATTTATTTATTTCACTTCCGTGTCAGCGCCAGATTCTTGGTTCACTTTCGGGTTAAGGTTAGGGTTAGGGTTAGGGTTAGGGTTAGGGTTAGGGATAGGTTTCGGGTTGGGGTTAGGATTCGGATTAGGGTTAGGATTAGTGTCATGGTCAGGGTCAGGGTTAGGGTTAGGGTTAGGGTTAGGGTTCTTGTTAGGGTTAGGGTTAGGGTTAGGATTCGGGTTAGGGTTAGGGTTAGGGTTAGGGTTCGGGTTAGGGTTAGGGTTAGGTTTGGGGTTAGGGTTAGTGTTAGGGTCAGGGTCAGGGTCAGGGTCAGGGTCAGGTTCAGGGTCAGTGTCAGGGTCAGGGTCAGGGTCAGGGTCAGGGTCAGGGTTCGGGTTAGGATTAGGGTTAGGGTTAGGTTGAGGGTTAGGGTTAGGTTAAGGTTTCGGGTTAGGGTTAGGTTTCGGGTTAGGTTTATGGTGAGGTTCAGGGTCAGGGTCATGGTCAGGGTCAGGTTCAGGGTCATGGTTAGGGTTAGGGTTAGGGTTAGGTTTCGGGTTAGGTTTAGGAGTAGGATTAGGATAGGTTTCGGGTTGGGGTTAGGGTTCAGATTAGCCTTAGGATTAGGGTCAGGGTCAGGGTCAGGGTTAGGGTTAGGGTTAGGGTTAGGGTTAGGATTCGGGTTAGTGTTAGGGTTAGGGTTAGGGTTCGGGTTAGGGTTAGGGTTAGGTTTGGGGTTAGGGTTAGTGTTAGGGTCAGGGTCAGGGTCAGGGTCAGGTTCAGGGTCAGTGTCAGTGTCAGGGTCCGGGTCAGGGTTCGGGTTAAGATTAGGGTTAGGGTTAGGTATATGGTTAGGGTTAGGGTAAGGTTTCGGGTTAGGGTTAGGGTTCGGGTTAGGGTTAGGGTCAGGTTCAGGGTCAGGGTCAGGGTCAGGGTCAGGTTCAGGGTCAGGGTTAGGGTTAGGGTTAGGGTTAGGGTTAGGGTTAGGGTTAGGTTTAGGGTTAGGGAATTCCCCACGCATCAACGTTTTTTTAAATGTTTTTTTCCTATTTTTTTTATGTTTGCGGAATCGGCTGCCCAGTGGTCAAGAGAACTCTAACACCCTTCAGAGATCAGGAGCTTAGGTGGCGCTACCATTTTGCTCAGGCTTAGGAAGCGATAGGTCGTAGATTCGAGGCCAGGCTCAGGAATGAAGCTAGGTTCAGAAATAGGGCCAGGGAGGAGGCGGGAGCTAGGAGCAGGTTGAGAGCAAGGAAATGCGAGATTGTTTTGGCCGGATCTGGTCGAGATTTACTTTAGATTTTTTTTTTTCCGTGTTTGGGTTTTGGATTTTGGAATTATTTATTTATTTATTTATTTATTTATTTATTTATTTATTTCACTTTCAGGTCAGCGCTAGATTCTTGGTTCACTTCCGGGTTAAGGTTAGGGTTAGGGTTAGGGTTAGGGTTACGATTAGGGATAGGTTTCGGGTTAGGGTAAGGGTTCGGATTAGGGTTAGGATTAGGGTCAGGGTCAGGGTCAGGGTTAGGGTTAGGGTTAGGGTTAGGGTTAGGGTTAGGGTTAGGGTTCGGGTTAGGGTTAGGGTTAGGTTTGGGGTTAGGGTTAGTGTTACGGTCAGGGTCAGGGTCAGGGTCAGGGTTCGGGTTAGGATTAGGGTTAGGGTTAGGTTTAGGGTTAGGGTTAGGGTAAGGTTTCGGTTTAGGGTTAGGGTTCGGGTTAGGTTTAGGGTTAGGGTCAGGGTCAGGGTCAGGGTCAGGGTTAGGGTTAGGGTTAGGGTTAGGTTTAGGGTCAGGGTCAGGGTCAGGTTCAGGGTCAGGGTTAGGGTTAGGGTTAGGGTTAGGGTTAGGGATAGGTTTAGGTTTACGTTTAGGGAATTCCCCAGGCATCAACGTTTTTTTAAATATTTTTTTCCTATTTTTTTTTATGTTTGCGGAATCGGCTGCCCAGTGGTCAAGAGTATGCTAACACCCTCCAGAGCTCAGCAGCTCAGGTGGCGCTACCTTTTTGCTCAGGCTTAGGAAGTGATAGGTCGTAGGTTCGAGGCCAGGCTCAGGACTGAAGCTAGGTTCAGAAATAGGGCCAGGGAGGAGGCGGGAGCTAAGAGCAGGTTGAGAACAAGGAAATCCGAGATTGTTTTGGCCGGATCTGGCCGAGATTGACTTTAGATTTTTTTTTCCCAAGTTTGGGTTTTTGATTTTGGAATTATTTATTTACTTATTTATGTATTTATTTATTTATTTATTTCACTTCCGTGTCAGCGCCAGATTCTTGGTTCACTTTCGAGTTAAGGTTAGGGTTAGGGTTAGGGTTAGGGATAGGTTTCGGGTTGGGGTTAGGGTTCGGATTAGGGTTAGGATTAGGGTCATGGTCAGGGTCAGGGTTAGGGTTAGGGTTAGGGTTAGGGTTCTTGTTAGGGTTAGGGTTAGTGTTAGGATTCGGGTTAGGGTTAGGGTTAGGGTTAGGGTTCGGGTTAGCGTTAGGGTTAGGGTTGGGGTTAGGGTTAGTGTTAGGCTCAGGGTCAGGGTCAGGGTCAGGGTCAGGTTCAGGGTCAGGGTTAGGGTTAGGGTTAGGGTTAGGGTTAGGGTTACGGTTAGGGATAGGTTTCGGGTTAGGGTTAGGGTTCGTATTAGGGTTAGGATTAGGGTCAGGGTCAGGGTCAGGGTTAGGGTTAGGGTTAGGGTTAGGGTTAGGGTTAGGGTTCTTATTATGGTTAGGGTTAGGGTTAGGATTCGGGTTAGGGTTAGGGTTAGGGTTCGGGTTAGGGTTAGGGTTAGGTTTGGGGTTAGGGTTAGTGTTAGGGTCAGGGTCAGGTTCAGGGTCAGGTTCAGGGTCAGTGTCAGGGTCAGGGTCAGGGTCAGGGTCAGGGTCAGGGTCAGGGTTCGGGTTAGGATTAGGGTTAGGGTTAGGTTTAGGTTTAGGGTTAGGGTAAGGTTTCGGGTTAGGGTTAGGGTTAGGGTTAGGTGTAGGGTTAGGGTCAGGGTCAGGGTCAGGGTCAGGGTTAGGGTTATGGTTAGGGTTAGGTTTAGTGTCAGGGTCAGGGTCAGGTTCAGGGTCAGGGTTAGGGTTAGGGTTAGGTTTGGGTTAGGGTTAGGTTTATGTTTTGGGAATTCCCCAGGCATCAACGTTTTTTTAAATATTTTTTTCCTATTTTTTTTTATGTTTGCGGAATCGGCTGCCCAGTGGTCAAGAGTATTCTAACACCCTTCAGAGCTCAGCAGCTCAGGTGGCGCTACCTTTTTGCTCAGGCTTAGGAAGCGATAGGTCGTAGGTTCGAGGCCAGGCTCAGGACTGAAGCTAGGTTCAGAAATAGGGCCAGGGAGGAGGCGGGAGCTAGGAGCAGGTTGAGAGCAAGGAAATGCGAGATTGTTTTGGCCGGATCTGGTCGAGATTTACTTTAGATTTTTTTTTTTCCCGTGTTTGGGTTTTGGATTTTGGAATTATTTATTTATTTATTTATTTATTTATTTATTTATTTATTTCACTTTCAGGTCAGCGCCAGATTCTCGGTTCACTTCCGGGTTAAGGTTAGGGTTAGGGTTAGGGTTAGGGTTACGGTTAGGGATAGGTTTCGGGTTAGGGTTAGGGTTCGGATTAGGGTTAGGATTAGGATCAGGGTCAGGGTCAGGGTTAGGGTTAGGTTTAGGGTTCGGGTTAAGGTTAGGTTTGTGGTTAGGGTTAGTGTTACGGTCAGGGTCAGGGTCAGGGTCAGGTTCAGGGTCAGTGTCAGGGTCAGGGTCAGGGTCAGGCTCACGGTCAGGGTTCGGGTTAGGGTTATGGTTAGGGTTAGCTTTAGGGTTAGGGTTAGGGATAGGTTTCGGGTTAGGGTTAGGGTTCGGATTAGGGTTAGGATAAGGGTAAGGGTCAGGGTCAGGGTTAGGGTTAGGGTTAGGGTTAGGGTTAGGGTTAGGGTTAGGATTCTTGTTAGGGTTAGGGTTAGGGTTAGGATTCGGGTTAGGGTTAGGGTTAGGTTAGGGTTCGGGTCAGGGTTAGGGTTAGGGTTAGGGTTAGGGTTAGGGTTAGGGTAAGGTTTCGGGTTAGGGTTAGGGTTCGGGTTAGGTTTAGGGTTAGGGTCAGGGTCAGGGTCAGGGTCAGGGTTAGGGTTAGGGTTAGGGTTAGGTTTAGGGTCAGGGTCAAGGTCAGGTTCAGGGTCAGGGTTAGGGTTAGGGTTAGGGTTAGGTTTATGTTTAGGGAATTCCCCAGGCATCAACGTTTTTTTAAATATTTTTTTCCTATTTTTTTTTATGTTTGCGGAATCGGCTGCCCAGTGGTCAAGAGTATTCTAACACCCTTCAGATGTCAGCAGCTCAGGTGGCGCTACCTTTTTGCTCAGGCTTAGGAAGCGATAGGTCGTAGGTTCGAGGCCAGGCTCAGGACTGAAGCTAGGTTCAGAAATAGGGCCATGGAGGAGGCGGAAGCTAGGAGCAGGTTGAGAGCAAGGAAATGCGAGATTTTTTTGGACGAATCTGGTCGAGATTTTCTTTAGTTTTTTTTTTTCCCGTGTTTGGTTTTGGATTTTGGAATTATTTATTTATTTATTTATTTATTTATTTCACTTTCAGGTCAGCGCCAGATTCTCGGTTCACTTCCGGGTTAAGGTTAGGGTTAGGGTTAGGGTTAGGGTTACGGTTAGGGATAGGTTTCGGGTTAGGGTTAGGGTTCGAATTAGGGTTAGGATTAGGGTCAGGGTCAGGGTTAGGGTTAGGGTTAGAGGACGGGTTAGGGTTAGGTTTGGGGTTAGGGTTAGTGTTAGGGACAGGGTCAGGGTCAGGGACAGGGTCAGGTTCAGGGTCAATGTCAGGGTCAGGGTCAGGGTCAGGGTCAGGGTCAGGGTTCGGGTTAGGGTTATGGTTAGGGTTAGCTTTAGGGTTAGGGTTAGGGATAGGTTTCGGGTTAGGGTTAGGGTTCGGATTAGGGTTAGGATTAGGGTAAGGGTCAGTGTCAGGGTTAGGGTTAGGGTTAGGGTTAGGGTTAGGGTTAGGGTTCTTGTTAGGGTTAGGGTTAGGGTTAGGATTCGGGTTAGGTTTAGGGTTAGGGTTAGGGTTTGGTTCAGGGTTAGGGTTAGGTTTGGGGTTAGGGTTAGTGTTAGGGTCAGGGTCAGGGTCAGGGTCAGGGTCAGGTTCAGGGTCAGTGTCAGGGTCAGGGTTAGTGTTAGGGTCAGGGTCAGGGTCAGGGTCAGGTTCAGGGTCAGTGTCAGGGTCAGGGTCAGGGTCAGGCTCAGGGTTCGGGTTACGATTAGGGTTAGGGTTAGGTTTAGGGTTAGGGTTAGGGTAAGGTTACGGGTTAGGGTTAGGGTTCGGGTTAGGTTTAGGGTTAGGGTTAGGGTCAGGGTCAGGATCAGGGTTAGGGTTAGGGTTAGGGTTAGGTTTAGGGTCAGGGTCAGGGTGAGGTTCAGGGTCAGGGTTAGGGTTAGGGTTAGGGTTAGGGTTAGGGTTAGGTTTATGTTTAGGGAATTCCCCAGGCATCAACGTTTTTTTAAATATTTTTTTCCTATTTTTTTTTATGTTTGCGGAATCGTCTGCCCAGTGGTCAAGAGTATTCTAACACCCTTCAGAGCTCAGCAGCTCAGGTGGCGCCACCTTTTTGCTCAGGCTTAGGAAGTGATAGGTCGTAGGTTCGAGACCAGGCTCAGGACTGAAGCTAGGTTCAGAAATAGGGCCAGGGAGGAGGCGGGAGCTAGGAGCAGTTTGAGAACAAGGAAATCCGAGATTGTTTTGGCAGGATCTGGCCGAGATTGACTTTAGATTTTTTTTTTTCCCGAATTTGGGTTTTTGATTTTATAATTATTTATTTATTTATTTATTTCACTTCCGGGTCAGCGCAAGATTCGTGGTTCACTTCCGGATTAGGGTTAGGGTTAGGGTTAGGGTTCGTGTTAGGGTTAGGGTTAGGGTTAGGTTTAGGGTTAGGGTTAGGGTTAGGGTTAGGGTCAGGGTCAGGGTCAGGGTCAGGGTCAGGGTTAGGTTTAGGGTTAGGGTTAGGGTGAGGGTCACGGTTTGGGTCAGGGTTAGTGTCAGGGTCAGGGTCACGGTTAGGTTTCGGGTTCGGGTTCGGGTTAGGTTTAGGGTTAGGGTTAGGGTTAGTGGTCGGGGTAGGGTTAGGGTTAGTGTCAGGGTCAGGGTCAGGGTCAGGGTCAGGGTCAGGGTCAGGGTTAGGGTTAGGGTTAGGATTAGGGTTAGGGTTAGGGTGAGGGTTAGGGTTAGGGTCAGGGTCAGTGTCAGGGTCAGGGTCAGGTTCAGGGTTCGGGTTAGGGTTAGGGTTAGGGAATTACCCAGGCATCAAGGTTTTTTAAATATATTTTTCCTATATTTTTTAAGTTTGCGGAATCGGCCGCCCAGTGGTCCAGAGGATTATAACACCCTTCAGAGCTCAGCAGCTCAGGTGGCGCTAGCGTTAGGCTCAGGCTTAGGAAGCGATAGGTCGTAGGTTCGACGCCAGGCCCAGGACTGAGGCTACGTTCAGGAAGAGGGCCAGGGAGGAGGTAGGAGCTAGGAGTAGGTTGAGAACAAGGAAATCCGAGTTTGTTTTGGCCGGATCTGGCCGAGATTGACTTTAGATTTTTATTTTTTTTCCCGAGTTTGGGTTTTGGATTTTGGAATTATTTATTTATTTATTTATTTATTTATTTATTTATTTATTTATTTCACTTTCAGGTCAGCGCCAGATTCTTGGTTCACTTCCGGGTTAAGGTTAGGGTTAGTGTTAGGGTTAGGGTTAGGGTTAGGGATAGGTTTCGGGTTAGGGTTAGGGTTCGGATTAGGATTAGGATTCGGGTCAGGGTCAGGGTCAGGGTTAGGGTTAGGGTTAGGGTTAGGGTGAGGGTTCTTGTTAGGGTTAGGGTTAGGGTTAGGATTCGGGTTAGGGTTAGGGTTAGGGTTAGGGTTCGGGTTAGGGTTAGGGTTAGGTTTGGGATTAGGGTTAGTGTTAGGGTCAGTGTCAGGGTCAGGGTCAGGGTCAGGTTCAGGATCAGTGTCAGGGTCAGGGTCAGGGTCAGGGGCAGGGTCAGGGGTCGGGTTAGGATTAGGGTTAGGGTTAGGTTTAGGGTTAGGGGTAGGGTAAGGTTTCGGGTTAGGGTTAGTTTTCGGGTTAGGTTTAGGGTGAGGTTCAGGGTCAGGGTCAGGGTCAGGGTCATGTTCAGGGTCAGGGTTAGGGTTAGGGTTAGGGTTAGGGTTAGGTTTAGGTTTAGGGTTAGGGAATTCCCCAGTCATCAACCTTTTTTTAAATGTTTTTTTCCTATTTTTTTTATGTTTGCGGAATCGGCTGCCCAGTGGTCAAGAGTACTCTAACACCCTTCAGAGCTCAGGAGCTCAGGTGGCGCTACCATTTTGCTCAGGCTTAGGAAGCGATAGGTCGTAGGTTCGAGGCCAGGCTCAGGACTGAAGCTAGGTTCAGAAATAGGGCCAGGGAGGAGGCGGGAGCTAGGAGCAGTTTGAGAGCAAGGAAATGCGAGATTGTTAGGCCGGATCTGGTCGAGATTTACTTTAGATTTTTTTTTCCCGTGTTTGGGTTTTGAATTTTGGAATTATTTATTTATTTATTTATTTATTTATTTATTTATTTATTTCACTTTCAGGTCAGCGCCAGATTCTTGGTTCACTTCCGGGTTAAGGTTAGGGTTAGGTTTAGGGTTAGGGTTACGGTTAAGGATAGGTTTCGGGTTAGGGTTCGGGTTCGGATTAGGGTTAGGATTAGGGTCAGGGTGAGGGTCAGGGTTAGGGTTAGGGTTAGGGTTAGGGTTAGGGTTAGGGTTCGGGTTAGGGTTAGGGTTAGGTTTGGGGTTAGGGTTAGTGTTACGGTCAGGGTCAGGGTCAGGGTCAGGGTCAGGGTTCGGGTTAGGATTAGGGTTAGGGTTAGGTTTAGGGTTAGGGTTAGGGTAAGGTGTCGGGTTAGGGTTAGGGTTCGGGTTAGGTTTAGGGTTAGGGTCAGGGTCAGGGTCAGGGTCAGGGTTAGGGTTAGGGTTAGGGTTAGATTTAGGGTCAGGGTCAGGGTCAGGTTCAGGGTCAGGGTTAGGGTTAGGGTTAGGGTTAGGGTTAGGGATAGGTTTAGGTTTACGTTTAGGGAATTCCCCAGGGATCAACGTTTTTTTAAATATTTTTTTCCTATTTTTTTTTATGTTTGCGGAATCGGCTGCCCAGTGGTCAAGAGTATGCTAACACCCTCCAGAGCTCAGCAGCTCTGGTGGCGCTACCTATTTGCTCAGGCTTAGGAAGTGATAGGTCGTAGGTTCGAGGCCAGGCTCAGGACTGAAGCTAGGTTCAGAAATAGGGCCAGGGAGGAGGCGGGAGCTAAGAGCAGGTTGAGAACAAGGAAATCCGAGATTGTTTTGGCCGAATCTGGCCGAGATTGACTTTAGATTTTTTTTTCCCAAGTTTGGGTTTTTGATTTTGGAATTATTTATTTATTTATTTATGTATTTATTTATTTATTTATTTCACTTCCGTGTCAGCGCCAGATTCTTGGTTCACTTTCGAGTTAAGGTTAGGGTTAGGGTTAGGGTTAGGGTTAGGGTTAGGGATAGGTTTCGGGTTGGGGTTAGGATTCGGATTAGGGTTAGGATTAGTGTCATGGTCAGGGTCAGGGTTAGGGTTAGGGTTAGGGTTAGGGTTCTTGTTAGGGTTAGGGTTAGGGTTAGGATTCGGGTTAGGGTTAGGGTTCGGATTAGTTTTAGGATTAGGTTCAGGGTCAGGGTCAGGGTTAGGGTTAGGTTTAGGGTTCGGGTTAGGGTTAGGTTTGGGGTTAGGGTTAGTGTTACGGTCAGGATCAGGGTCAGGGTCAGGTTCAGGGTCAGTGTCAGGGTCAGGGTCAGGCTCACGGTCAGGGTTCGGGTTAGGGTTATGGTTAGGGTTAGCTTTAGGGTTAGGGTTAGGGATAGGTTTCGGGATAGGGTTAGGGTTCGGATTAGGGTTAGGATAAGGGTAAGGGTCAGGGTCAGGGTTAGGGTTAGGGTTAGGGTTAGGGTTAGGGTTAGGGTTCTTCTTAGGGTTAGGGTTAGGGTTAGGATTCGGGTTAGGGTTAGGGTTAGGGTTAGGGTTCGGGTCAGGGTTAGGGTTAGGTTTGGGGTTACGATTAGTGTTAGGGTCAGGGTCAGGGTCAGGGTCAGGTTCAGGGTCAGTGTCAGGGACAGGGTCAGGGTCAGGGTCAGGGTCAGGGTTTGGGTTAGGGTTATGGTTAGGGTTAGCTCTAGGGTTGGGGTTAGGGTTAGGGTTGGGTTTCGGGTTAGGGTTAGGGTTTGGGTCAGGTTTAGGGTTAGGGTCAGGGTCAGGGTCAGAGTCAGGGTAAGGGTCAGGGTCAGGTTTCGGGTTAGGGTTAGTGTTAGGGTCAGGTTCATGGTCAGGGTGAGGGTCAGGGTCAGGTTCAGTGTCAGGGTTAGGGTTAGGGTTAGGTTTAGGGTTAGGGTTAGGGTTACGGTTAGGGATAGGTTTCGGGTTAGGGTTAGGGTTCGGATTAGGGTTAGGATAAGGGTCAGGGTCAGGGTCAGGGTTAGGGTTAGGGTTAGGGTTAGGGTTAGGGTTAGGGTTAGGGTTCTTATTAGGGTTAGCGTTAGGGTTAGGATTCGGGTTAGGGTTAGGGTTAGGGTTAGGGTTCGGGTTAGGGTTAGGGTTAGGTTTGGGGTTATGGTTAGTGTTAGGGTCAGGGTCAGGGTCAGGGTCAGGTTCAGGGTCAGTGTCAGGGTCAGGGTCAGGGTCAGGGTCAGGGTTCGAGTTAGGATTAGGGTTAGTGTTAGGGTTAGGGTTAGGTTTAGGGTCAGGGTCAGGGTCAGGTTCAGGGTCAGGGTTAGGGTTAGGGTTAGGGTTAGGTTTATGTTTAGGGAATTCCCCAGGCATCAACGTTTTTTTAAATATTTTTTTCCTATTTTTTTTTATGTTTGCGGAATCGGCTGCCCAGTGGTCAAGAGTATTCTAACACCCTTCAGATGTCAGCAGCTCAGGTGGCGCTACCTTTTTGCTCAGGCTTAGGAAGCGATAGGTCGTAGGTTCGAGGCCAGGCTCAGGACTGAAGCTAGGTTCAGAAATAGGGCCATGGAGGAGGCGGAAGCTAGGAGCAGGTTGAGAGCAAGGAAATGCGAGATTGTTTTGGCCGGATCTGGTCGAGATTTACTTTAGTTTTTTTTTTCCCGTGTTTGGGTTTTGGATTTTGGAATTATTTATTTATTTATTTATTTATTTATTTCACTTTCAGGTCAGCGCCAGATTCTCGGTTCACTTCCGGGTTAAGGTTAGGGTTAGGGTTAGGGTTAGGGTTACGGTTAGGGATAGGTTTCGGGTTAGGGTTAGGGTTCGAATTAGGCTTAGGATTAGGGTCAGGGTCAGGGTTAGGGTTAGGGTTAGGGTTCGGGGTAGGGTTAGGTTTGGGGTTAGGGTTAGTGTTAGGGTCAGGGGCAGGGTCAGGGTCAGGGTCAGGTTCAGGGTCAATGTCAGGGTCAGGGTCAGGGTCAGGTTCAGGGTCAGGGTTCGGGTTAGGGTTATGGTTAGGGTTAGCTTTAGGGTTAGGGTTAGGGATAGGTTTCGGGTTAGGGTTAGGGTTCGGATTAGGGTTAGGATTAGGGTAAGGGTCAGGGTCAGGGTTAGGGTTAGGGTTAGGGTTAGGGTTAGGGTTAGGGTTCTTGTTAGGGTTAGGGTTAGGGTTAGGATTCGGGTTAGGGTTAGGGTTAGGGTTAGGGTTTGGGTCAGGGTTAGGGTTAGGTTTGGGGTTAGGATTAGTGTTAGGGTCAGGGTCAGGGTCAGGGTCAGGGTCAGGTTCAGGGTCAGTGTCAGGGTCAGGGTCAGGGTCAGGGTCAGGGTCAGGGTTAGGGTTAGGGTTATGGTTAGGGTTAGCTCTAGGGTTAGGGTTAGGGTTAGGGTTTGGTTTCGGGTTAGGGTTAAGGTTTGGGTCAGGTTTAGGGTTAGGGTCAGGGTCAGGGTCAGTGTCAGGGTAAGTGTCAGGGTCAGGTTTCGGGTTAGGGTTAGTGTTAGGGTCAGGTTCAGGGTCAGGGTCAGGGTCAGGGTCAGGTTCAGGGTTCGGGTTAGGGTTAGGGTTAGGTTTGGGGTTAGGGTTAGTGTTAGGGTCAGGGTCAGGGTCAGGGTCAGGTTCAGGGTCAGTGTCAGGGTCAGGGTCAGGGTCAGGGTCAGGGTTCGGGTTACGATTAGGGTTAGGGTTAGGTTTAGGGTTAGGGTTAGGGTAAGGTTACGGGTTAGGGTTAGGGTTCGGGTTAGGTTTAGGGTTAGGGTCAGGGTCAGGGTCAGGATCAGGGTTAGGGTTAGGGTTAGGGTTAGGTTTAGGGTCAGGGTCAGGGTCAGGTTCAGGGTCAGGGTTAGGGTTAGGGTTAGGGTTAGGGTTAGGGTTAGGTTTATGTTTAGGGAATTCCCCAGGCATCAACGTTTTTTTAAATATTTTTTTCCTATTTTTTTTTAAGTTTTCGGAATCGGCTGCCCAGTGGTCAAGAGTATTCTAACACCCGACAGAGCTCTGCTGCTCAGGTGGCGCTACCGTTTTACTCAGGCTTAGGAAGCGATAGGTCGTAGGTTCGAGGCCAGGCTCAGGACTGAAGCTAGGTTCAGAAATAGGGCCAGGGAGAAGGCGGAAGCTAGGAGCAGGTTGAGAGCAAGGAAATGCGAGATTGTTTTGGCCGGATCTGGTCGAGATTTACTTTAGATTTTTTTTTTTCCCGTGTTTGGGTTTTGGATTTTGGAATTATTTATTTATTTATTTATTTATTTATTTCACTTTCAGGTCAGCGCCAGATTCTCGGTTCACTTCCGGGTTAAGGTTAGGGTTAGGGTTAGGGTTAGGGTTATGGTTAGGGATAGGTTTCGTGTTAGGGTTAGGGTTCGGATTAGGGTTAGGATTAGGGTCAGGGTCAGGGTTAGGGTTAGGGTTAGGGTTCGGGTTAGGGTTAGGTTTGGGGTTAGGGTTAGTGTTAGGGTCAGGGTCAGGGTCAGGGTCAGGGTCAGGTTCAGGGTCAATGTCAGGGTCAGGGTCAGGGTCAGGGTCAGGGTCAGGGTTCGGGTTAGGGTTATGGTTAGGGTTAGCTTTAGGGTTAGGGTTAGGGATAGGTTTCGGGTTAGGGTTAGGGTTCGGATTAGGGTTAGGATTAGGGTAAGGGTCAGGGTCAGGGTTAGGGTTAGGGTTAGGGTTAGGGTTAGGGTTAGGGTTCTTGTTAGGGTTAGGGTTAGGGTTAGGATTCGGGTTAGGGTTAGGGTTAGGGTTAGGATTCGGGTTAGGGTTAGGGTTAGGGTTAGGGTTCGGTTTAGGGTTAGGGTTAGGTTTGGGGTTAGGGTTAGTGTTAGGGTCAGGGTCAGGGTCAGGGTCAGGTTCAGGGTCAGTGTCAGTGCCAGGGGCGGGGCCAGGGTTCGGGTAAGGCTTAGGGTTAGGGTTAGTTTTAGGGTTAGGGTTAGGGTAAGGTTTCGGGATAGGGTTAGGGTACGGGTTAGGTTTAGGGTCAGGTTCAGGGTCAGGGTCAGGGTCAGGGTCAGGTTCAGGGTCAGGGTTAGGGTTAGGGTTAGGGTTAGGGTTAGGGTTAGGGTTAGGTTTAGGGTTAGGGAATTCCCCAGGCATCAACGTTTTTTTAAATGTTTTTTTCCTATTTTTTTTATGTTTGCGGAATCGGCTGCCCAGTGGTCAAGAGTACTCTAACACCCTTCAGAGCTCAGGAGCTCAGGTGGTGCTACCATTTTGCTCAGGCTTACGAAGCGATAGGTCGTAGGTTCGAGGCCAGCCTCAGGAATGAAGCTAGGTTCAGAAATAGGGCCAGGGAGGAGGCGGGAGCTAGGAGCAGGTTGAGAGCAAGGAAATGCGAGATTGTTTTGGCCGGATCTGGTCGAGATTTACTTTAGATTTTTTTTTTCCCGTGTTTGGGTTTTGGATTTTGGAATTATTTATTTATTTATTTATTTATTTATTTATTTATTTATTTCACTTTCAGGTCAGCGCCAGATTCTTGGTTCATTTCCGGGTTAAGTTTAGGGTTAGGGTTAGGGTTAGGGTTACGGTTAGGGATAGGTTTCGGGTTAGGGTTAGGGTTCGGATTAGGGTTAAGATTATGGTCAGGGTCAGGGTCAGGGTTAGGGTTAGGGTTACGGTTAGGGTTAGGGTTCTTATTAGGGTTAGGGTTAGGGTTAGGATACGGGTTAGGGTAAGGGTTAGCGGGAGGAAGCTGGTTAGGGTTAGGGTTAGGTTTGGGGTTAGGGTTAGTGTTAGGGTCAGGGTCAGGGTCAGGGTCAGGGTCAGGGTCAGGGTTCGGGTTAGGATTAGGGTTAGGGTTAGGTTTAGGGTTAGGGTTAGGGTAAGGTTTCGGGTTTGGGTTAGGGTTCGGGTTAGGTTTAGGGTTAGGGTCAGGGTCAGGGTCAGGGTCAGGGTTAGGGTTAGGGTTAGGGTTAGATTTAGGGTCAGGGTCAGGGTCAGGTTCAGGGTCAGGGTTAGGGTTAGGGTTAGGGTTAGGGTTAGGTTTAGGTTTACGTTTAGGGAATTCCCCAGGTATCAACGTTTTTTTAAATATTTTTTTCCTATTTTTTTTTATGTTTGCGGAATCGGCTGCCCAGTCATCAAGAGTATTCTAACACCCTTCAGAGCTCAGCAGCTCAGGTGGCGCTACCTTTTTGCTCAGGCTTAGGAAGTGATAGGTCGTAGGTTCGAGGCCAGGCTCAGGACTGAAGCTAGGTTCAGAAATAGGGCCAGGGAGGAGGCGGGAGCTAGGAGCAGGTTGAGAACAAGGAAATCCGAGATTGTTTTGGCCGGATCTGGCCGAGATTGACTTTAGATTTTTTTTTTCCCAAGTTTGGGTTTTTTATTTTGGAATTATTTATTTATTTATGTATGTATTTATTTATTTATTTATTTCACTTCCGTGTCAGCGCCAGATTCTTGGTTCACTTTCGGGTTAAGGTTAGGGTTAGGGTTAGGGTTAGGGTTAGGGTTAGGGATAGGTTTCGGGTTGGGGTTAGGATTCGGATTAGGGTTAGGATTAGTGTCATGGTCAGGGTCAGGGTTAGGGTAAGGGTTAGGTTTAGGGTTCTTGTTAGGGTTAGTGTTAGGGTTAGGATTCGGGTTAGGGTTAGGGTTAGGGTTAGGGTTCGGGTTAGGGTTAGGGTTAGGGTTAGGTTTGGGGTTAGGGTTAGTGTTAGGGTCAGGGTCAGGGTCAGGGTCAGGTTCAGGGTCAGTGTCAGGGTCAGGGTCAGGGTCAGGGTCAGGGTTCGGGTTAGGATTAGGGTTAGGGTTAGGTTGAGGGTTAGGTTTAGGTTAAGGTTTCGGGTTAGGGTTAGGTTTCGGGTTAGGTTTATGGTGAGGTTCAGGGTCAGGGTCATGGTCAGGGTCAGGTTCAGGGTCATGGTTAGGGTTAGGGTTAGGGTTAGGTTTCGGGTTAGGTTTAGGAGTAGGATTAGGATAGGTTTCGGGTTGGGGTTAGGGTTCGGATTAGCCTTAGGATTAGGGTCAGGGTCAGGGTCAGGGTTAGGGTTAGGGTTAGGGTTAGGGTTAGGGTTAGGGTTCTTGTTAGGTTGAGGGTTAGGGTTAGGATTCGGGTTAGTGTTAGGGTTAGGGTTAGGGTTCGGGTTAGGGTTAGGGTTAGGTTTGGGGTTAGGGTTAGTGTTAGGGTCAGGGTCAGGGTCAGGGTCAGGTTCAGGGTCAGTGTCAGTGTCAGGGTCCGGGTCAGGGTTCGGGTTAAGATTAGGGTTAGGGTTAGGTATAGGGTTAGGGTTAGGGTAAGGTTTCGGGTTAGGGTTAGGGTTCGGGGTAGGTTTAGGGTCAGGTTCAGGGTCAGGGTCAGGGTCAGGGTCAGGTTCAGGGTCAGGGTTAGGGTTAGGGTTAGGGTTAGGGTTAGGGTTAGGGTTAGGGTTAGGTTTAGGGTTAGGGAATTCCCCAGGCATCAACGTTTTTTTAAATGTTTTTTTCCTATTTTTTTTATGTTTGCGGAATCGGCTGCCCAGTGGTCAAGAGAACTCTAACACCCTTCAGAGCTCAGGAGCTCAGGTGGCGCTACCATTTTGCTCAGGCTTAGGAAGCGATAGGTCGTAGATTCGAGGCCAGGCTCAGGAATGAAGCTAGGTTCAGAAATAGGGCCAGGGAGGAGGCGGGAGCTAGGAGCAGGTTGAGAGCAAGGAAATGCGAGATTGTTTTGGCCGGATCTGGTCGAGATTTACTTTAGATTTTTTTTTATCCGTGTTTGGGTTTTGGATTTTGGAATTATTTATTTATTTATTTATTTATTTATTTATTTATTTCACTTTCAGGTCAGCGCCAGATTCTTGGTTCACTTCCGGGTTAAGGTTAGGGTTAGGGTTAGGGTTAGGGTTACGATTAGAGATAGGTTTCGGGTTAGGGTAAGGGTTCGGATTAGGGTTAGGATTAGGGTCAGGGTCAGGGTCAGGGTTAGGGTTAGGGTTAGGGTTAGGGTTAGGGTTAGGGTTCGGGTTAGGGTTAGGGTTAGGTTTGGGGTTAGGGTTAGTGTTACGGTCAGGGTCAGGGTCAGGGTCAGGGTTCGGGTTAGGATTAGGGTTAGGGTTAGGTTTAGGGTTAGGGTTAGGGTAAGGTTTCGGGTTAGGGTTAGGGTTCGGGTTAGGTTTAGGCTTAGGGTCAGGGTCAGGGTCAGGGTCAGGGTTAGGGTTAGGGTTAGGGTTAGATTTAGGGTCAGGGTCAGGGTCAGGTTCAGGGTCAGGGTTAGGGTTAGGGTTAGGGTTAGGGTTAGGGATAGGTTTAGGTTTACGTTTAGGGAATTCCCCAGGCATCAACGTTTTTTTAAATATTTTTTTCCTATTTTTTTTTATGTTTGCGGAATCGGCTGCCCAGTGGTCAAGAGTATGCTAACACCCTCCAGAGCTCAGCAGCTCAGGTGGCGCTACCTTTTTGCTCAGGCTTAGGAAGTGATAGGTCGTAGGTTCGAGGCCAGGCTCAGGACTGAAGCTAGGTTCAGAAATAGGGCCAGGGAGGAGGCGGGAGCTAAGAGCAGGTTGAGAACAAGGAAATCCGAGATTGTTTTGGCCGGATCTGGCCGAGATTGACTTTAGATTTTTTTTTCCCAAGTTTGGGTTTTTGATTTTGGAATTATTTATTTACTTATTTATGTATTTATTTATTTATTTATTTCACTTCCGTGTCAGCGCCAGATTCTTGGTTCACTTTCGAGTTAAGGTTAGGGTTAGGGTTAGGGTTAGGTATAGGTTTCGGGTTGGGGTTAGGGTTCGGATTAGGGTTAGGATTAGGGTCATGGTCAGGGTCAGGGTTAGGGTTAGGGTTAGGGTTAGGGTTCTTGTTAGGGTTAGGGTTAGTGTTAGGATTCGGGTTAGGGTTAGGGTTAGGGTTAGGGTTCGGGTTAGCGTTAGGGTTAGGTTTGGGGTTAGGGTTAGTGTTAGGCTCAGGGTCAGGGTCAGGGTCAGGGTCAGGTTCAGGGTCAGGGTTAGGGTTAGGGTTAGGGTTAGGGTTAGGGTTACGGTTAGGGATAGGTTTCGGGTTAGGGTTAGGGTTCGGATTAGGGTTAGGATTAGGGTCAGGGTCAGGGTCAGGGTTAGGGTTAGGGTTAGGGTTAGGGTTAGGGTTCTTATTATGGTTAGGGTTAGGGTTAGGATTCGGGTTAGGGTTAGGGTTAGGGTTCGGGTTAGGGTTAGGGTTAGGATTCGGGTTAGGGTTAGGGATAGGGTTAGGGTTCGGGTCAGGGTTAGGGTTAGGTTTGGGGGTTAGGGTTAGTGTTAGGGTCAGGGTCAGGGTCAGGGTCAGGTTCAGGGTCAGTGTCAGGGTCAGGGTCAGGGTCAGGGTCAGGGTTCGGGTTAGGGTTATGGTTAGGGTTAGCTCTAGGGTTAGGGTTAGGTTTAGGGTTGGGTTTCGGGTTAGGGTTAGGGTTTGGGTCAGGTTTAGGGTTAGGGTCAGGGTCAGGGTCAGTGTCAGGGTAAGGGTCAGAGTCAGGTTTCGGGTTAGGGTTAGTGTTAGGGTCAAGTTCAGGGTCAGGGTCAGGGTCAGGGTCAGGTTCAGTGTCAGGGTTAGGGTTAGGGTTAGGTTTAGGGTTAGGGTTAGTGTTACGGTTAGGGATAGGTTTCGGGTTAGGGTTAGGGTTCGGATTAGGGTTAGGATTAGGGTCAGGGTCAGGGTCAGGGTTAGGGTTAGGGTTAGGGTTAGGGTTAGGGTTAGGGTTCTTATTAGGGTTAGCGTTAGGGTTAGGATTCGGGTTAGGGTTAGGGTTAGGGTTAGGGTTTGGGTTAGGGTTAGGGTTAGGTTTGGGGTTAGGGTTAGTGTTAGGGTCAGGGTCAGGGTCAGGGTCAGGTTCAGGGTCAGTGTCAGGGTCAGGGTCAGGGTCAGGGTCAGTGTTCGGGTTAGGATTAGGGTTAGGATTAGGTTTAGGGTTAGGGTTAGGGTAAGGTTTCGGCTTAGGGTTAGGGTTCGGGTTAGGTTTAGGGTTAGGGTCAGGGTCAGGGTCAGGGTCAGGGTTAGGGTTAGGGTTAGGGTTAGGTTTAGGGTCAGGGTCAGGGTCAGGTTCAGGGTCAGGGTTAGGGTTAGGGTTAGGGTTAGGGTTTGGGTTAGGTTTATGTTTAGGGAATTCCCCAGGCATCACGGTTTTTTTAAATATTTTTTTCCTATTTTTTTTTATGTTTGCGGAATCGGCTGCCCAGTGGTCAAGAGTATTCTAACACCCTCCAGAGCTCAGCAGCTCAGGTTGCACTACCTTTTTGCTCAGGCTTAGGAAGCGATAGGTCGTAGGTTCGAGGCCAGGCTCAGGACTGAAGCTAGGTTCAGAAATAGGGCCAGGGAGGAGGCGGAAGCTAGGAGCAGGTTGAGATCAAGGAAATGCGAGATTGATTTGGCCGGATCTGGTCGAGATTTACTTTAGTTTTTTTTTTTTTCCCGTGTTTGGGTTTTGGATTTTGGAATTATTTATTTATTTATTTATTTATTTATTTATTTCACTTTCAGGTCAGCGCCAGATTCTCGGTTCACTTCCGGGTTAAGGTGAGGGTTAGGGTTAGGGTTAGGGTTATGGTTAGGGATAGGTTTCGGGTTAGGGTTAGGGTTCGGATTAGGGTTAGGATTAGGGTCAGGGTCAGGGTTAGGGTTAGGGTTAGGGTCAGGGTCAGGGTCAGGGTCAGGGTCAGGGTTCGGGTTAGGATTAGGGATAGGGTTTGGGTTAGGGTTAGGGTTACTTTCAGGTGTAGGATTAGGGATAGGTTTCGGGTTGGGGTTAGGGTTCGGATTAGCGTTAGGATTAGGGTCAGGGTCAGGGTCAGGGTTAGGGTTAGGGGTAGGGTTAGGGTTAGGGTTCTTGTTAGGGTTAGGGTTAGGGTTAGGATTCGGGTTAGGGTTAGGGTTAGGGTTAGGGTTCGGGTTAGGGTTAGGGTTAGGTTTGGGGTTAGGGTTAGTGTTAGGGTCAGGGTCAGGGTCAGGGTCAGGTTCAGGGTCAGTGTCAGTGTCAGGGTCCGGGTCAGGGTTCGCATTAGGGTTAGGGTTTGGGTTAGGGTTAGGGTTAGGTTTAGGTTTTTGGTTAGGTTTAGGGATAGGGTTAGGGTTCGGGTTAGGTTTAGGGTCAGGTTCAGGGTCAGGGTCAGGGTCAGGGTCAGGTTCAGGGTCAGGGTTAGGGTTAGGGTTAGGGTTAGGGTTAGGGTTAGGGTTAGGTTTAGGGTTAGGGAATTCCCCAGGCATCAACGTTTTTTTAAATGTTTTTTTCCTATTTTTTTTATGTTTGCGGAATCGGCTGCCCAGTGGTCAAGAGTACTCTAACACCCTTCAGAGCTCAGGAGCTCAGGTGGCGCTACCATTTTGCTCAGGCTTAGGAAGCCATAGGTCGTAGGTTCGAGGCCAGGCTCAGGAATGAAGCTAGGTTCAGAAATAGGGCCAGGGAGGAGGCGGGAGCTAGGAGCAGGTTGAGAGCAAGGAAATGCGAGACTGTTTTGGCCGGATCTGGTCGAGATTTACTTTAGATTTTTTTTTTTCCCGTGTTTGGGTTTTGGATTTTGGAATTATTTATTTATTTATGTATTTATTTATTTCTTTATTCCACTTTCAGGTCAGCGCCAGATTCTTGGTTCATTTCCGGGTTAAGGTTAGGGTTAGGGCTAGGGTTAGGGTTACGGTTAGGGATAGGTTTCGGGTTAGGGTTAGGGTTCGGATTAGGGTTAGGATTAGGGTCAGGGTCAGGGTCAGGGTTAGGGTTAGGTTTAGGGTTAGGGTTAGGGTTCTTGTTAGGGTTAGGGTTAGGGTTAGGATTCGGGTTAGGGTTAGGGTTAGGGGTAGGGATCTGGTTAGGGTTAGGGTTAGGTTTGGGGTTAGGGTTAGTGTTAGGGTCAGGGTCAGGGTCAGGGTCAGGGTCAGGGTTCGGGTAAGGATTAGGGTTAGGATTAGGTTTAGGGTTAGGGTTAGGGTAAGGTTTCGGGTTAGGGTAAGGGTTCGGGTTAGGTTTAGGGGTAGGGTCAGGGTCAGGGTCAGGGTCAGGGTTAGGGTTAGGGTTAGGGTTAGATTTAGGGTCAGGGTCAGGGTCAGGTTCAGGGTCAGGGTTAGGGTTAGGGTTAGGGTTAGGGTTAGGTTTAGGTTTACGTTTAGGGAATTCCCCAGGCATCAACGTTTTTTTAAATATTTTTTTCCTATTTTTTTTTATGTTTGCGGAATCGGCTGCCCAGTCGTCAAGAGTATTCTAACACCCTTCAGAGCTCAGCAGCTCAGGTGGCGCTACCTTTTTGCTCAGGCTTAGGAAGTGATAGGTCGTAGGTTCGAGGCCAGGCTCAGGACTGAAGCTAGGTTCAGAAATAGGGCCAGGGAGGAGGCGGGAGCTAGGAGCAGGTTGAGAACAAGGAAATCCGAGATTGTTTTGGCCGGATCTGGCCGAGATTGACTTTAGATTTTTTTTTTCCCAAGTTTGGGTTTATTATTTTGGAATTATTTATTTATTTATTTATGTATTTATGTATTTATTTATTTATTTCACTTCCGTGTCAGCGCCAGATTCTTGGTTCACTTTCGGGTTAAGGTTAGGGTTAGGGTTCGGGTTAGGGTTAGGGTTAGGGATAGGTTTCGGGTTGGGGTTAGGGTTCGGATTAGGGTTAGGATTAGGGTCATGGTCAGGGTCAGGGTCAGGGTTGGGGTTAGGCTTAGGGTTCTTGTTGGGGTTAGGGTTAGGGTTAGGATTCGGGTTAGGGTTTGGGTTAGGGTTAGGGTTCGGGTTAGGGTTAGGGTTAGGTTTGGGGTTAGGGTTAGTGTTAGGGTCAGGGTCAGGGTCAGGGTCAGGTTCAGGGTCAGTGTCAGGGTCAGGGTCAGGGTCAGGGTCAGGGTCAGGGTTCGGGTTAGGATTAGGGTTAGGGTTAGGTTGAGGGTTAGGGTTAGGTTAAGGTTTCGGGTTAGGGTTAGGTTTCGGGTTAGGTTTATGGTGAGGTTCAGGGTCAGGGTCATGGTCAGGGTCAGGTTCAGGGTCATGGTTAGGGTTAGGGTTAGGGTTAGGGTTCGGGTTAGGTTTAGGAGTAGGATTAGGGATAGGTTTCGGGTTGGGGTTAGGGTTCGGATTAGCCTTAGGATTAGGGTCAGGGTCAGGGTCAGGGTTAGGGTTAGGGTTAGGGTTAGGGTTAGGGTTAGGGTTCTTGTTAGGGTTAGCGTTAGGGTTAGGATTCGGGTTAGTGTTAGGGTTAGGGTTAGGGTTCGGGTTAGGGTTAGGGTTAGGTTTGGGGTTAGGGTTAGTGTTATGGTCAGGGTCAGGGTCAGGGTCAGGTTCAGGGTCAGTGTCAGTGTCAGGGTCCGGGTCAGGGTTCGGGTTAGGATTAGAGTTAGGGTTAGGTTTAGGGTTAGGGTTAGGGTAAGGTTTCGGGTTAGGGTTAGGGTTCGGGTTAGGTTTAGGGTCAGGTTCAGGGTCAGGGTCAGGGTCAGGGTCAGGGTCAGGTTCAGGGTCAGGGTTAGGGTTAGGGTTAGGGTTAGGGTTAGGGTTAGGGTTAGGTTTAGGGTTAGGGAATTCCCCAGGCATCAACGTTTTTTTAAATGTTTTTTTCCTATTTTTTTTATGTTTGCGGAATCGGCTGCCCAGTGGTCAAGAGAACTCTAACACCCTTCAGAGCTCAGGAGCTCAGGTGGCGCTACCATTTTGCTCAGGCTTAGGAAGCGATAGGTCGTAGGTTCGAGGCCAGGCTCAGGAATGAAGCTAGGTTCAGAAATAGGGCCAGGGAGGAGGCGGAAGCTAGGAGCAGGTTGAGAGCAAGGAAATGCGAGATTGTTTTGGCCGGACCTGGTCGAGATTTACTTTAGATTTTTTTTTTTCCCGTGTTTGGGTTTTGGATTTTGGAATTATTTATTTATTTATTTATTTTTTTCTTTCTTTATTTCACTTTAAGGTCAGCGCCAGATTCTTGGTTCACTTTCGGGTTAAGGTTAGGGTTAGGGTTAGGGTTAGGGTTACAATTAGGGATAGGTTTCGGGTTAGGGTTAGGGTTCGGATTAGGGTTAGGATTAGGGTCAGCGTCAGGGTCAGGGTTAGGGTTAGGGTTAGGGTTAGGGTTAGGGTTCTTATTAGGGTTAGGGTTAGGGTTAGGATTCGGGTTAGGGTTAGGGTTAGGGTTAGGGTTCGGGTTAGGGTTAGGGTTAGGTTTGGGGTTAGGGTTAGTGTTACGGTCAGGGTCAGGGTCAGGGTCAGGGTCAGGGTTCGGGTTAGGATTAGGGTTAGGGTTAGGTTTAGGGTTAGGGTTAGGGTAAGGTTTCGGGTTAGGTTTAGGGTTCGGGTTAGGTTTAGGGTTAGGGTCAGGGTCAGGGTCAGGGTCAGGGTTAGGGTTAGGGTTAGGGTTAGATTTAGGGTCAGGGTCAGGGTCAGGTTCAGGGTCAGGGTTAGGGTTAGGATTAGGGTTAGGGTTAGGGTTAGGTTTAGGTTTACGTTTAGGGAATTCCCCAGGCATCAACGTTTTTTTAAATATTTTTTTCCTATTTTTTTTTAAGTTTGCGGAATCGGCTGCCCAGTGGTCAAGAGTATTCTAACACCCTCCAGAGCTCAGCAGCTCAGGTGGCGCTACGTTTTTGCTCAGGCTTAGGAAGTGATAGGTCGTAGGTTCGAGGCCAGGCTCAGGACTGAAGCTAGGTTCAGAAATAGGGCCAGGGAGGAGGCGGGAGCTAAGAGCAGGTTGAGAACAAGGAAATCCGAGATTGTTTTGGCCGGATCTGGCCGAGATTGACTTTAGATTTTTTTTTTCCCAAGTTTGAGTTTTTGATTTTGGAATTATTTATTTATTTATTTATGTATTTATTTATTTATTTATTTCACTTCCGTGTCAGCGCTAGATTCTTGGTTCACTTTCGAGTTAAGTTTAGGGTTAGGTTTAGGGTTAGGGATAGGTTTCGGGTTGGGGTTAGGGTTCGGATTAGGGTTAGGATTAGGGTCACGGCCAGGGTCAGGGTTAGGGTTAGGGTTAGGGTTAGGGCTCTTGTGAGGGTGAGGGTTAGGGTTAGGATGCGGGTTAGGGTTAGGGTTAGGGTTAGGGTTCGGGTTAGGGTTAGGGTTAGGTTTGGGGTTAGGGTTAGTGTTAGGCTCAGGGTCAGGGTCAGGGTCAGGGTCAGGTTCAGGGTCAGTGTCAGGGTCAGGGTCAGTGTGAGGGTCAGGGTCAGGGTTCGGGTTAGGATTAGGGTTAGGGTTAGGTTGAGGGTTAGGGTTAGGTTAAGGTTTCGGGTTAGGGTTAGGTTTCGGGTTAGGTTTAGGGTGAGGTTCAGGGTCAGGGTCAGGGTCAGGGTCAGGTCCAGGGTCAGGGTTAAGGTTAGGGTTAGGGTTAGGGTTAGGGTTACGGTTAGGGATAGGTTTCGGGTTAGGGTTAGGGTTCGGATTAGGGTTAGGATTAGGGTCAGGGTCAGGGTCAGGGTTAGGGTTAGGGTTAGGGTTCGGGTTAGGGTTAGGGTTAGGTTTGGGGTTAGGGTTAGTGTTAGGGTCAGGGTCAGGGTTAGGGTTAGGTTTGGGTTAGGGTTAGGTTTATGTTTAGGGAATTCCCCAGGCATCAACGTTTTTTTAAATATTTTTTTCCTATTTTTTTTTATGTTTGCGGAATCGGCTGCCCAGTGGTCAAGAGTATTCTAACACCCTTCAGAGCTCAGCAGCTCAGGTGGCGCTACCTTTTTGCTCAGGCTTAGGAAGCGATAGGTCGTAGGTTCGAGGCCAGGCTCAGGACTGAAGCTAGGTTCAGAAATAGGGCCAGGGAGGAGGCGGGAGCTAGGAGCAGGTTGAGAGCAAGGAAATGCGAGATTGTTTTGGCCGGATCTGGTCGAGATTTACTTTAGATTTTTTTTTTCCCGTGTTTGGGTTTTGGATTTTGGAATTATTTATTTATTTATTTATTTATTTATTTATTTATTTCACTTTCAGGTCAGCGCCAGATCCTCGGATCACTTCCGGGTTAAGGTTAGGGTTAGGGTTAGGGTTAGGGTTACCGTTAGGGATAGGTTTCGGGTTAGGGTTAGGGTTCGGATTAGGGTTAGGATTAGGGTCAGGGTCAGGGTCAGGGTTAGGGTTAGGGTTAGGGTTCGGGTTAGGGTTAGGTTTGTGGTTAGGGTTAGTGTTAGGGTCAGGGTCAGGGTCAGGGTCAGGTTCAGGGTCAGTGTCAGGGTCAGGGTCAGGGTCAGGCTCACGGTCAGGGTTCGGGTTAGGGTTATGGTTAGGGTTAGCTTTAGGGTTAGGGTTAGGGATAGGTTTCAGGTTAGGGTTAGGGTTCGGATTAGGGTTAGGATTAGGGTAAGGGTCAGGGTCAGGGTTAGGGTTAGGGTTAGGGTTAGTGTTAGGGTCAGGTTCAGGGTCAGGGTCAGGGTCAGGGTCAGGTTCAGGGTCAGGGTTAGGGTTAGGGTTAGGTTTAGGGTTAGGGTTAGTGTTACGGTTAGGGATAGGTTTCGGGTTAGGGTTAGGGTTCGGATTAGGGTTAGGATTAGGGTCAGGGTCAGGGTCAGGGTTAGGGTTAGGGTTAGGGTTAGGGTTAGGGTTAGGGTTCTTATTAGGGTTAGGGTTAGGGTTAGGATTCGGGTTAGGGTTAGGGTTAGGGTTCGGGTTAGGGTTAGGGTTAGGTTTGGGGTTAGGGTTAGTGTTAGGGTCAGGGTCAGGGTCAGGGTCAGGTTCAGGGTCAGTGTCAGGGTCAGGGTCAGGGTCAGGGTCAGGGTTCGGGTTACGATTAGGGTTAGGGTTAGGTTTAGGGTTAGGGTTAGTGTAAGGTTTCGGGTTAGGGTTAGGGTTCGGGTTAGGTTTAGGGTTAGGGTCAGGGTCAGGGTCAGAGTCAGGGTTAGGGTTAGGGTTAGGGTTAGGTTTACGGTCAGGGTCAGGGTCAGGTTCAGGGTCAGGGTTAGGGTTAGGGTTAGGGTTAGGGTTAGGGTTAGGTTTATGTTTAGGGAATTCCCCAGGCATCAACGTTTTTTTAAATATTTTTTTCCTATTTTTTTTTATGTTTGCGGAATCGTCTGCCCAGTGGTCAAGAGTATTCTAACACCCTTCAGAGCTCAGCAGCTCAGGTGGCGCTACCTTTTTGCTCAGGCTTAGGAAGTGATAGGTCGTAGGTTCAAGGCCAGGCTCAGGACTGAAGCTAGGTTCAGAAATAGGGCCAGGGAGGAGGCGGGAGCTAGGAGCAGTTTGAGAACAAGGAAATCCGAGATTGTTTTGGCAGGATCTGGCCGAGATTGACTTTAGATTTTTTTTTTTCCCGAATTTGGGTTTTTGATTTTATAATTATTTATTTATTTATTTATTTATTTCACTTCCGGGTCAGCGCAAGATTCTTGGTTCACTTCCGGATTAGGGTTAGGGTTAGGGTTAGGGTTCGTGTTAGGGTTAGGGTTAGGGTAATGGTTACGGTTAGGTTTCGTGTTAGGGTTAGGTTTAGGGTTAGGTTTAGGGTTAGGGTTAGGGTTAGGGTTAGGGTCAGGGTCAGGGTCAGGGTCAGGGTCAGGGTTAGGTTTAGGGTTAGGGTTAGGGTGAGGGTCACGGTTTGGGTCAGGGTTAGGGTCAGGGTCAGGGTCACGGTTAGGTTTCGGGTTCGGGTTTGGGTTAGGTTTAGGGTTAGGGTTAGGGTTAGGGTTCGGGGTAGGGTTAGGGTTAGTGTCAGGGTCAGGGTCAGGGTCAGGGTCAGGGTTAGGGTTAGGGTTAGGATGAGGGTTAGGGTTAGGGTTAGGGTTAGGGTCAGGGTCAGTGTCAGGGTCAGGGTCAGGTTCAGGTTTCGGGTTAGGGTTAGGGTTAGGGAATTACCCAGGCATCAAGGTTTTTTAAATATTTTTTTCCTATTTTTTTAAGTTTGCGGAATCGGCCGCCCAGTGGTCAAGAGGATTATAACACCCTTCAGAGCTCAGCAGCTCAGGTGGCGCTAGCGTTAGGCTCAGGCTTAGGAAGCGATAGGTCGTAGGTTCGAGGCCAGGCCCAGGACTGAGGCTACGTTCAGGAATAGGGCCAGGGAGGAGGTAGGAGCTAGGAGTAGGTTGAGAACAAGGAAATCCGAGTTTGTTTTGGCCGGATCTGGCCGAGATTGACTTTAGATTTTTGTTTTTTTTCCCGAGTTTGGGTTTTGGATTTTGGAATTATTTATTTATTTATTTATTTATTTATTTATTTATTTCACTTTCAGGTCAGCGCCAGATTCTTGGTCCCCTTCCGGGTTAAGGTTAGGGTTAGTGTTAGGGTTAGGGTTAGGGTTAGGGATAGGTTTCGGGTTAGGGTTAGGGTTCGGATTAGGATTAGGATTAGGGTCAGGGTCAGGGTCAGGGTTAGGGTTAGGGTTAGGGTGAGGGTTCTTGTTAGGGTTAGGGGTAGCGTTAGGATTCGGGTTAGGGTTAGGGTTAGGGTTAGGGTTCGGGTTAGGGTTAGGGTTAGGTTTGGGATTAGGGTTAGTGTTAGGGTCAGGGTCAGGGTCAGGGTCAGGGTCAGGTTCAGGGTCAGTGTCAGGGTCAGGGTCAGGGTCAGGGTCAGGGTTCGGGTTAGGATTAGGGTTACGGTTAGGTTGAGGGTTTTGGTTAGGGTAAGGTTTCGGGTTAGGGTTAGGTTTCGGGTTAGGTTTAGGGTGAGGTTCAGGGTCAGGGTCAGGGTCAGGGTCAGGTTCAGGGTCAGGGTTAGGGTTAGGGTTAGGGTTAGGTTTAGATTTAGGGTTAGGGAATTCCCCAGTCATCAACGTTTTTTTAAATGTTTTTTTCCTATTTTTTTTATGTTTGCGGAATCGGCTGCCCAGTGGTCAATAGTTTTCTAACACCCTTCAGAGCTCAGGAGCTCAGGTGGCGCTACCATTTTGCTCAGGCTTAGGAAGCGATAGGTCGTAGGTTCGAGGCCAGGCTCAGGACTGAAGCTAGGTTCAGAAATAGGGCCAGGGAGGAGGCGGGAGCTAGGAGCAGTTTGAGAGCAAGGAAATGCGAGATTGTTTGGCCGGATCTGGTCGATATTTACTTTAGATTTTTTTTTTTCCCGTGTTTGGGTTTTGAATTTTGGAATTATTTATTTATTTATTTATTTATTTATTTATTTATTTATTTCACTTTCAGGTCAGCGCCAGATTCTTGGTTCACTTCCGGGTTAAGGTTAGGGTTAGGGTTAGGGTTAGGGTTACGGTTAGGGATAGGTTTCGGATTAGGGTTAGGATTAGGGTCAGGGTCAGGGTCAGGGTCAGGTTCAGGGTCAATGTCAGGGTCAGGGTCAGGGTCAGGGTCAGGGTCAGGGTTCGGGTTAGGGTTATGGTTAGGGTTAGCTTTAGGGTTAGGGTTAGGGATAGGTTTCGGGTTAGGGTTAGGGTTCAGATTAGGGTTAGGATTAGGGTAAGGTTCAGGGTCAGGGTTTGGGTTAGGGTTAGGGTTAGGGTTAGGGTTAGGGTTAGGGTTCTTGTTAGGGTTAGGGTTAGGGTTAGGATTCGGGTTAGGGTTAGGGTTAGGGTTAGGGTTCGGGTCAATGGTAGGGTTAGGTTTGGGGTTAGGGTTAGTGTTAGGGTCAGTTTCAGGGTCAGGGTCAGGTTCAGGGTCAGTGTCAGGGTCAGGTTCAGGGTCAGGGTCAGGGTTCGGATTAGGGTTATGGTTAGAGTTAGCTTTAGGGTTAGGGTTAGGGATAGGTTTCGGGTTAGGGTTAGGGTTCGGATTAGGGTTAGGATTAGGGTAAGGGTCAGGGTCAGGGTTAGGGTTAGGGTTAGGGTTAGGGTTAGGGTTCTTGTTAGGGTTAGGGTTAGGGTTAGGATTCGGGTTAGGGTTAGGGTTAGGGTTAGGGTTCGGGTCAGGGTTAGGGTTAGGTTTGGGGTTAGGGTTAGTGTTAGGGTCAGGGTCAGGGTCAGGGTCAGGTTCAGGGTCAGTGTCAGGGTCAGGGTCAGGGTCAGGGTCAGTGTTCGGGTTAGGGTTATGGTTAGGGTTAGCTCTAGGGTTAGGGTTAGGTTTAGGGTTGGGTTTCGGGTTAGGGTTAGGGTTTGGGTCAGGTTTAGGGTTAGGGTCAGGGTCAGGGTCAGTGTCAGGGTAAGGGTCAGAGTCAGGTTTCGGGTTAGGGTTAGTGTTAGGATCAAGTTCAGGGTCAGGGTCAGGGTCAGGGTCAGGTTCAGGGTCAGGGTTAGGGTTAGGGTTAGGTTTAGGTTTAGGGTTAGTGTTACGGTTAGGGATAGGTTTCGGGTTAGGGTTAGGGTTCGGATTAGGGTTAGGATTGGGGTCAGGGTCAGGGTCAGGGATAGGGTTAGGGTTAGGGTTAGGGTTAGGGTTAGGGTTCTTATTAGGGTTAGCGTTAGGGTTAGGATTCGGGTTGGGGTTAGGGTTAGGGTTAGGGTTCGGGTTAGGGTTAGGGTTAGGTTTGGGGTTAGGGTTAGTGTTAGGGTCAGGGTCAGGGTCAGGGTCAGGTTCAGGGTCAGTGTCAGGGTCAGGGTCAGGGTCAGGGTCAGGGTTCGGGTTAGGATTAGGGTTAGTGTTAGGTTTAGGGTTAGGGTTAGGGTAAGGTTTCGGGTTAGGGTTAGGGTTCTGGTTAGGTTTAGGGTTAGGGTCAGGGTCAGGGTCAGGGTCAGGGTTAGGGTTAGGGTTAGGGTTAGGTTTAGGGTCAGGGTCAGGGTCAGGTTCAGGGTCAGGGTTAGGGTTAGGGTTAGGGTTAGGGTTAGGGTTAGGTTTATGTTTAGGGAATTCCCCAGGCATCAAGGTTTTTTTAAATATTTTTTTCCTATTTTTTTTTATGTTTGCGGAATCGGCTGCCCAGTGGTCAAGAGTATTCTAACACCCTTCAGAGCTCAGCAGCTCAGGTGGCGCTACCTTTTTGCTCAGGCTTAGGAAGCGATAGGTCGTAGGTTCGAGGCCAGGCTCAGGACTGAAGCTAGGTTCAGAAATAGGGCCAGGGAGAAGGCGGGAGCTAGGAGCAGGTTGAGAGCAAGGAAATGCGAGATTGTTTTGGCCGGATCTGGTCGAGATTTACTTTAGATTTTTTTTTTCCCGTGTTTGGGTTTTGGATTTTGGAATTATTTATTTATTTATTTATTTATTTATTTCACTTTCAGGTCAGCGCCAGATTCTCGATTCACTTCCGGGTTAAGGTTAGGGTTAGGGTTAGGGTTAGGGTTATGGTTAGGGATAGGTTTCGGGTTAGGGTTAGGGTTCGGATTAGGGTTAGGATTAGGGTCAGGGTCAGGGTTAGGGTTAGGGTTAGGGTTCGGGTTAGGGTTAGGTTTGGGGTTAGGTTTAGTGTTAGGGTCAGGGTCAGGGTCAGGGTCAGGTTCAGGGTCAATGTCAGGGTCAGGGTCAGGGTCAGGGTCAGGGTCAGGGTTCGGGTTAGGGTTATGGTTAGGGTTAGCTTTAGGGTTAGGATTAGGGTAAGGGTCAGGGTCAGGGTTAGGGTTAGGGTTAGGGTTAGGGTTAGGTTTGGTGTTAGGGTTAGTGTTAGGGTCAGGGTCAGGGTCAGGGTAAGATTCAGGGTCAGTGGCTGTGTCAGGGTCAGGGTCAGCGTTCGGGTTAGGATTAGTATTAGGGTCAGGGTCAGGGTCAGTGTCAGGGTAAGGGTCAGGGTCAGGTTTCGCTTTAGGGTTAGTGTTAGGGTCAGGTTCAGGGTCAGGGTCAGGGTCAGGGTCAGGTTCAGGGTCAGGGTTAGGGTTAGGGTTAGGTTTAGCGTTAGGGTTAGTGTTACGGTTAGGGATAGGTTTCGGGTTAGGGTTAGGGTTCGGATTAGGGTTAGGATTACGGTCAGGGTCAGGGTCAGGGTTAGGGTTAGGGTTAGGGTTAGGGTTAGGGTTCTTATTAGGGTTAGCGTTAGGGTTAGGATTCGGGTTAGGGTTAGGGTTAGGGTTAGGGTTCGGGTTAGGGTTAGGGTCAGGTTTGGGGTTAGGGTTAGTGTTAGGGTCAGGGTCAGGGTCAGGGTCAGGTTCAGGGTCAGTGTCAGGGTCAGGGTCAGGGTCAGGGTCAGGGTTCGGGTTAGGATTAGGGTTAGGTTTAGGTTTAGGGTTAGGGTTAGGGTAAGGTTTGGGGTTAGGGTTAGGGTTCGGGTTAGGTTTAGGGTTAGGGTCAGGGTCAGGGTCAGGGTCAGGGTTAGGTTTAGGGTTAGGGTTAGGTTTAGGGTCAGGGTCAGGGTCAGGTTCAGGGTCAGGGTTAGGGTTAGGGTTAGGGTTAGGGTTAGGGTTAGGTTTATGTTTAGGGAATTCCCCAGGCATCAAGGTTTTTTTAAATATTTTTTTCCTATTTTTTTTTATGTTTGCGGAATCGGCTACCCAGTGGTCAAGAGTATTCTAACACCCTTCAGAGCTCAGCACCTCAGGTGGCGCTACCTTTTTGCTCAGGCTTAGGAAGCGATAGGTCGTAGGTTCGAGGCCAGGCTCAGGACTGAAGCTAGGTTCAGAAATAGGGCCAGGGAGGAGGCGGAAGCTAGGAGCAGGTTGAGATCAAGGAGATGCGAGATTTTTTTGGCCGGATCTGGTCGAGATTTACTTTAGATTTTTTTTTTTCCCGTGTTTGGGTTTTGGATTTTGGAATTATTTATTTATTTATTTATTTATTTATTTATTTCACTTTCAGGTCAGCGCCAGATTCTCGGTTCACTTCCGGGTTAAGGTTAGGGTTAGGGTTAGGGTTAGGGTTATGGTTAGGGATAGGTTTCGGGTTAGGGTTAGGGTTCGGATTAGGGTTAGGATTAGGGTCATGGTCAGGGTTAGGGTTAGGGTTAGGGTTCGGGTTAGGGTTAGGTTTGGGGTTAGGGTTAGTGTTAGGGTCAGGGTCAGGGTCAGGATCAGGGTCAGGGTCAATGTCAGGGTCAGGGTCAGGGTCAGGGTCAGGGTCAGGGTTCGGGTTAGGGTTATGGTTAGGGTTAGCTTTAGGGTTAGGGTTAGGGATAGGTTTCGGGTTAGGGTTAGGGTTCGGATTAGGGGTAGGATTAGGGTAAGGGTCAGGGTCAGGGTTAGGGTTAGGGTTAGGGTTAGGGTTAGGGTTCTTGTTAGGGTTAGGGTTAGGGTTAGGATTCGGGTTAGGGTTAGGGTTAGGGTTAGGGTTCGGGTCAGGGTTAGGGTTAGGTTTGGGGTTAGGGTTAGTGTTAGGGTCAGGGTCAGGGTCAGGGTGAGGGTCAGGTTCAGGGTCAGTGTCAGGGTCAGGGTCAGGGTCAGGGTCAGGGTCAGGGTTCAGGTTAGGGTTATGGTTAGGGTTAGCTCTAGGGTTAGGGTTAGGGTTAGGGTTGGGTTTCGGGTTAGGGTTAGGGTTTGGGTCAGGTTTAGGGTTAGGGTCAGGGTCAGGGTCAGTGTCAGGGTAAGGGTCAGGGTCAGATTTCGGGTTAGGGTTAGTGTTAGGTTCAGGTTCAGGGTCAGGGTCAGGGTCAGGGTCAGGTTCAGGGTCAGGGTTAGGGTTAGGGTTAGGTTTAGGGTTAGGGTTCGGGTTAGGTTTAGGGTTAGGGTCAGGGTCAGGGTCAGGGTCAGGGTTAGGTTTAGGGTTAGGGTTAGGTTTAGGGTCAGGGTCAGGGTCAGGTTCAGGGTCAGGGTTAGGGTTAGGGTTAGGGTTAGGTTTATGTTTAGGGAATTCCCCAGGCATCAAGGTTTTTTTAAATATTTTTTTCCTATTTTTTTTTATGTTTGCGGAATCGGCTGCCCAGTGGTCAAGAGTATTCTAACACCCTTCAGAGCTCAGCAGCTCAGGTGGCGCTACCTTTTTGCTCAGGCTTAGGAAGCGATAGGTCGTAGGTTCGAGGCCAGGCTCAGGACTGAAGCTAGGTTCAGAAATAGGGCCAGGGAGGAGGCGGAAGCTAGGAGCAGGTTGAGATCAAGGAGATGCGAGATTTTTTTGGCCGGATCTGGTCGAGTTTTTTTTTAGTTTTTTTTTTTCCCGTGTTTGGGTTTTGGATTTTGGAATTATTTATTTATTTATTTATTTATTTATTTATTTATTTCACTTTCAGGTCAGCGCCAGATTCTCGGTTCACTTCCGGGTTAAGGTTAGGGTTAGGGTTAGGGTTAGGGTTATGGTTAGGGATAGGTTTCGGGTTAGGGTTAGGGTTCGGATTAGGGTTAGGATTAGGGTCATGGTCAGGGTTAGGGTTAGGGTTAGGGTTCGGGTTAGGGTTAGGTTTGGGGTTAGGGTTAGTGTTAGGGTCAGGGTCAGGGTCAGGGTCAGGGTCAGGGTCAATGTCAGGGTCAGGGTCAGGGTCAGGGTCAGGGTCAGGGTTCGGGTTAGGGTTATGGTTAGGGTTAGCTTTAGGGTTAGGGTTAGGGATAGGTTTCGGGTTAGGGTTAGGGTTCGGATTAGGGTTAGGATTAGGGTAAGGGTCAGGGTCAGGGTTAGGGTTAGGGTAAGGGCTAGGGTTAGGGTTCTTGTTAGGGTTAGGGTTAGGGTTAGGATTCGGGTTAGGGCTAGGGTTAGGGTTAGGGTTCGGGTCAGGGTTAGGGTTAGGTTTGGGGTTAGGGTTAGTGTTAGGGTCAGGGTCAGGGTCAGGGTGAGGGTCAGGTTCAGGGTCAGTGTCAGGGTCAGGGTCAGGTTCAGGGTCAGGGTCAGGGTTCAGGTTAGGTTTATGGTTAGGGTTAGCTCTAGGGTTAGGGTTAGGGTTAGGGTTGGGTTTCGGGTTAGGGTTAGGGTTTGGGTCAGGTTTAGGGTTAGGGTCAGGGTCAGGGTCAGTGTCAGGGTAAGGGTCAGGGTCAGATTTCGGGTTAGGGTTAGTGTTAGGGTCAGGTTCAGGGTCAGGGTCAGGGTCAGGGTCAGGTTCAGGGTCAGGGTTAGGGTTAGGGTTAGGTTTAGGGTTAGGGTTAGTGTTGCGGTTAGGGATAGTTTTCGGATTAGGGTTAGGGTTCGGATTAGGGTTAGGATTAGGGTCAGGGTCAGGGTCAGGGTTAGGGTTAGGGTTAGGGTTAGGGTTAGGGTTCTTATTAGGGTTAGCGTTAGGGTTAGGATTCGGGTTAGGGTTAGGGTTAGGGTTAGGGTTCGGGTTAGGGTTAGGGTTAGGTTTGGGGTTAGGGTTAGTGTTAGGGTCAGGGTCAGGGTCAGGGTCAGGTTCAGGGTCAGTGTCAGGGTCAGGGTCAGGGTCAGGGTTCGGGTTAGGTTTAGGGTTAGGGTTAGGGTAAGGTTTCGGGTTACGGTTAGGGTTCGGGTTAGGTTTAGGGTTAGGGTCAGAGTCAGGGTCAGGGTCAGGGTTAGGGTTAGGGTTAGGGTTAGGTTTAGGGTCAGGGTCAGGGTAAGGTTCAGGGTCAGGGTCAGGGTTAGGGTTAGGGTTAGGGTTAGGGTTAGGTTTATGTTTAGGGAATTCCCCAGGCATCAACGTTTTTTTAAATATTTTTTTCCTATTTTTTTTATGTTTGCGGAATCGTCTGCCCAGTGGTCAAGAGTATTCTAACACCTTTCAGAGCTCACCAGATCAGGTGGCGCTACCTTTTTGCTCAGGCTTAGGAAGTGATAGGTCGTAGGTTCGAGGCCAGGCTCAGGACTGAAGCTAGGTTCAGAAATAGGGCCAGGGAGGAGGCGGGAGCTAGGAGCAGTTTGAGAACAAGGAAATCCGAGATTGTTTTGGCAGGATCTGGCCGCGATTGACTTTAGATTTTATTTTTTCCCGAATTTGGGTTTTTGATTTTGGAATTATTTATTTATTTATTTATTTATTTCACTTCCGGGTCAGCGCAAGATTCTTGGTTCACTTCCGGATTAGGGTTAGGGTTAGGGTTAGGGTTCGTGTTAGGGTTAGGGTTAGGGTAAGGGTTACGGTTAGGTTTCGTGTTAGGGTTAGGGTTAGGGTTAGGTTTAGGGTTAGGGTTAGGGTTAGGGTTAGGGTCAGGGTCAGGGTCAGGGTCAGGGTCAGGGTTAGGTTTAGGGTTAGGGTTAGGGTGAGGGTCACGGTTTGGGTCAGGGTTAGGGTCAGGGTCAGGGTCAGGGTTAGGTTTCGGGTTCGGGTTCGGGTTAGGTTTAGGGTTAGGGTTAGGGTTAGGGGTCGGGGTAGGGTTAGGGTTAGTGTCAGGGTCATGGTCAGGGTTAGGGTCAGGGTCAGGGTTAGGGTTAGGGTTAGGGTTAGGATTAGGTTTAGGGTTAGGGTTAGGGTTAGGGTCAGGGTCAGTGTCAGGGTCAGGGTCAGGTTCAGGGTTCGGGTTAGGGTTAGGGTTAGGGTTAGGTTTAGGGTTAGGGTTAGGGTAAGGTTTCGGGTTAGGGTTAGGGTTCGGGTTAGGTTTAGGGTTAGGGTCAGGGTCAGGGTCAGGGTCAGGGTTAGGGTTAGGGTTAGGGTTAGGTTTAGGGTCAGGGTCAGGGTCAGGTTCAGGGTCAGGGTCAGGGTTAGGGTTAGGGTTAGGGTTAGGGTTAGGTTTATGTTTAGGGAATTCCCCAGGCATCAACGTTTTTTTAAATATTTTTTTCCTATTTTTTTTTATGTTTGCGGAATCGTCTGCCCAGTGGTCAAGAGTATTCTAACACCCTTCAGAGCTCAGCAGCTCAGGTGGCGCTACCTTTTTGCTCAGGCTTAGGAAGTGATAGGTCGTAGGTTCGAGGCCATGCTCAGGACTGAAGCTAGGTTCAGAAATAGGGCCAGGGATTAGGCGGGAGCTAGGAGCAGTTTGAGAACAAGGAAATCCGAGATTGTTTTGGCAGGATCTGGCCGAGATTGACTTTAGATTTTTTTTTTTCCCGAATTTGGGATTTTGATTTTGGAATTATTTATTTATTTATTTATTTATTTCACTTCCGGGTCAGCGCAAGATTCTTGGTTCACTTCCGGATTAGGGTTAGGGTTAGGGTTAGGGTTCGTGTTAGGGTTCGTGTTAGGGTTAGGGTTAGGGGTCGGGGTAGGGTTAGGGTTAGTGTCAGGGTCATGGTCAGGGTCAGGGTCAGGGTCAGGGTTAGGGTTAGGGTTAGGGTTAGGATTAGGTTTAGGGTTAGGGTTAGGGTTAGGGTCAGGGTCAGTGTCAGGGTCAGGGTCAGGTTCAGGGTTCGGGTTAGGGTTAGGGTTAGGGAATTACCCAGGCAACAAGGTTTTTTAAATATTTTTTTCCTATTTTTTTTTAAGTTTGCGGAATCGGCCGCCCAGTCGTCAAGAGGATTATAACACCCTTCAGAGCTCAGCAGCTCAGGTGGCTCTAGCGTTAGGCTCAGATTTAGGAAGCGATAGGTCGTAGGTTCGAGGCCAGGCCCAGGACTGAGGCTACGTTCAGGAATAGGGCCAGGGAGGAGGTAGGAGCTAGGAGCAGGTTGAGAACAAGGAAATCCGAGTTTGTTTTGGCCGGATCTGGCCGAGATTGACTTTAGATTTTTCTTTTTTTTCCCGAGTTTGGGTTTTGGTTTTTGGAATTATTTATTTATTTATTTATTTATTTATTTATTTCACTTTCAGGTCAGCGCCAGATTCTTGGTTCACTTCCGGGTTAAGGTTAGGGTTAGTGTTAGTGTTAGGGTTAGGGTTAGAGATAGGTTTCGGGTTAGGGTTAGGGTTCGGATTAGGATTAGGATTAGGGTCAGGGTCAGGGTCAGGGTTAGGGTTAGGGTTAGGGTTAGGGTTCTTGTTAGGGTTAGGGTTAGGGTTAGGATTCGGGTTAGGGTTAGGGTTAGGGTTCGGGTTAGGGTTAGGGTTAGGTTTGGGATTAGGGTTAGTGTTAGGGTCAGAGTCAGGGTCAGGGTCAGGATCAGGGTCAGTGTCAGGGTCAGGGTCAGGGTCAGGGTCAGGGTCAGGGTTCGGGTTAGGATTAGGGTTAGGGTTAGGTTGAGGGTTAGGGTTAGGGTAAGGTTTCGGGTTAGGGTTAGGTTTCGGGTTAGGTTTAGGGTGAGGTTCAGGGTCAGGGTCAGGGTCAGGGTCAGGTTCAGGGTCAGGGTTAGGGTTAGGGTTAGGGTTAGGGTTAGGGTTAGGTTTAGGGTTAGGGAATTCCCCAGGCATCAACGTTTTTTTAAATGTTTTTTTCCTATTTTTTTTATGTTTGCGGAATCGGCTGCCCAGTGGTCAAGAGTATTCTAACACCCGACAGAGCTCTGCTGCTCAGGTGGCGCTACCGTTTTACTCAGGCTTAGGAAGCGATAGGTCGTAGGTTTGAGGCCAGGCTCAGGACTGAAGCTAGGTTCAGAAATAGGGCAAGGGAGGAGGCGGGAGCTAGGAGCAGGTTGAGAGCAAGGAAATGCGAGATTGTTTTGGCCGGATCTGGCCGAGATTGACTTTAGATTTTTTTTTTCCCGAGTTTGGGTTTTGGATTTTGGAATTATTTATTTATTTATTTATTTATTTCACTTTCAGGTCAGCGCCAGATTCTTGGTTCACTTCCGGGTTAAGGTTAGGCTTAGGGTCAGGGTCAGGGTCAGGGTTAGGGTTAGGTTTAGGGTTAGGTTTGGGGTTAGGGTTATTGTTAGGGTCAGGGTCAGGGTCAGGGTCTGGTTCAGTGTCAGTGTCAGGGTCAGGGTCAGGGTCAGGGTTCGGGTTAGGGTTAGGTTTAGGGCTAGGTTTAGGTTTAGGGTTAGGGTTAGGTTTCGGGTTAGGGTTAGGGTTCGGGTTAGGTTTAGGGTTAGGGTCAGGGTCAGGGTCAGTGTCAGGGTAAGGGTCAGGGTCAGGTTTCGGGTTAGGGTTAGTGTTAGGGTCAGGGTCAGGGTCAGGGTTAGGGTTAGGGTTAGGGTTAGGTTTAGGGTCAGGGTCAGGGTCAGGTTCAGGTTCAGGGTCAGGGTTAGGGTTAGGGTTAGGGTTAGGGTTAGGTTTAGGTTTACGTTTAGGGAATTCCCCAGGCATCAACGTTTTTTTAAATATTTTTTTCCTATTTTTTTTTATGTTTGCGGAATCGGCTGCCCAGTGGTCAAGAGTATTCTTACACCCTTCAGAGCTCAGCAGCTCAGGTGGCGCTACCATTTTGCTCAGGCTTAGGAAGTGATAGGTCGTAGGTTCGAGGCCAGGCTCAGGACTGAAGCTAGGTTCAGAAATAGGGCCAGGGAGGAGGCGGGAGCTAGGAGCAGGTTGAGAACAAGGAAATCCGAGATTGTTTTGGCCGGATCTGGCCGAGATTGACTTTAGATTTTTTTTTTCCCAAGTTTGGGTTTTTTATTTTGGAATTATTTATTTATTTATGTATGTATTTATTTATTTATTTATTTCACTTCCGTGTGAGCGCCAGATTCTTGGTTCACTTTCGGGTTAAGGTTAGGTTTAGGGTTAGGGTTAGGGTTAGGGTTAGGGATAGGTTTCGGGTTGGGGTTAGGGTTCGGATTAGGGGTAGGATTAGGGTCATGGTCAGGGGCAGGGTTAGGGTTAGGGTTAGGGTTAGGGTTCTTGTTAGGGTTAGGGTTAGGGTTAGGGTTCGGGAGAGGGTTAGGGTTTGGTTTGGGGTTAGGGTTAGTGTTAGGGTGAGGGTCAGGGTCAGGGTCAGGGTCAGGTTCCCGGCCAGGGTCAGGGTCAGGGTCAGGGTCAGGGTCAGGGTTCGGGTTAGGACTAGGGTTAGGGTTAGGTTGAGGGTTAGGGTTAGGGTAAGGTTTCGGGTTAGGGTTAGGTTTTGGGTTAGGTTTAGGGTGAGGTTCAGGGTCAGGGTCAGGGTCAGGTTCAGGGTCAGGGTTAGGGTTAGGGTTAGGGTTAGGGTTAGGGTTACGTTTAGGTGTAGGATTAGGGATAGGTTTCGGGTTCGGGTTAGGGTTCGGATTAGCGTTAGGATTAGGGTCAGGGTCAGGGTCAGGGTTAGGGTTAGGGT
>JAJHUQ010000057.1:4177500-4182500 GCA_035773235.1 Eospalax fontanierii | reverse complement strand
GGGTTAGGATTAGGGTTAGGGTTAGGTTTAGGGTTAGGGTTAGGGTAAGGTTTCGGGTTAGGGTTAGGGTTCGGGTTAGGTTTAGGGTTAGGGTCAGGGTCAGGGTCAGGGTCAGGGTTAGGGTTAGGGTTAGGGTTAGGTTTAGGGTCAGGGTCAGGGTCAGGTTCAGGGTCAGGGTCAGGGTTAGGGTTAGGGTTAGGGTTAGGGTTAGGTTTATGTTTAGGGAATTCCCCAGGCATCAACGTTTTTTTAAATATTTTTTTCCTATTTTTTTTTATGTTTGCGGAATCGTCTGCCCAGTGGTCAAGAGTATTCTAACACCCTTCAGAGCTCAGCAGCTCAGGTGGCGCTACCTTTTTGCTCAGGCTTAGGAAGTGATAGGTCGTAGGTTCGAGGCCATGCTCAGGACTGAAGCTAGGTTCAGAAATAGGGCCAGGGATTAGGCGGGAGCTAGGAGCAGTTTGAGAACAAGGAAATCCGAGATTGTTTTGGCAGGATCTGGCCGAGATTGACTTTAGATTTTTTTTTTCCCGAATTTGGGTTTTTGATTTTGGAATTATTTATTTATTTATTTATTTATTTCACTTCCGGGTCAGCGCAAGATTCTTGGTCCCCTTCGGGATTGGGGTTAGGGTTAGGGTTAGGGTTGGTGTTAGGGTTCGTGTTAGGGTTAGGGTTGGGGGTCGGGGTAGGGTTAGGGTTAGTGTCAGGGTCATGGTCAGGGTCAGGGTCAGGGTCAGGGTTAGGGTTAGGGTTAGGGTTAGGATTAGGTTTAGGGTTAGGGTTAGGGTTGGGTTAGGGTCAGGGTCAGTGTCAGGGTCAGGGTCAGGTTCAGGGTTCGGGTTAGGGTTAGGGTTAGGGAATTACCCAGGCATCAAGGTTTTTTAAATATTTTTTTCCTATTTTTTTTTAAGTTTGCGGAATCGGCCGCCCAGTCGTCAAGAGGATTATAACACCCTTCAGAGCTCAGCAGCTCAGGTGGCTCTAGCGTTAGGCTCAGATTTAGGAAGCGATAGGTCGTAGGTTCGAGGCCAGGCCCAGGACTGAGGCTACGTTCAGGAATAGGGCCAGGGAGGAGGTAGGAGCTAGGAGCAGGTTGAGAACAAGGAAATCCGAGTTTGTTTTGCCCGGATCTGGCCGAGATTGACTTTAGATTTTTCTTTTTTTTCCCGAGTTTGGGTTTTGGTTTTTGGAATTATTTATTTATTTATTTATTTATTTATTTCACTTTCAGGTCAGCGCCAGATTCTTGGTTCACTTCCGGGTTAAGGTTAGGGTTAGTGTTAGTGTTAGGGTTAGGGTTAGAGATAGGTTTCGGGTTAGGGTTAGGGTTCGGATTAGGATTAGGATTAGGGTCAGGGTCAGGGTCAGGGTTAGGGTTAGGGTTAGGGTTAGGGTTCTTGTTAGGGTTAGGGTTAGGGTTAGGATTCGGGTTAGGGTTAGGGTTAGGGTTAGGGTTCGGGTTAGGGTTAGGGTTAGGTTTGGGATTAGGGTTAGTGTTAGGGTCAGAGTCAGGGTCAGGGTCAGGATCAGGGTCAGTGTCAGGGTCAGGGTCAGGGTCAGGGTCAGGGTCAGGGTCAGGGTTCGGGTTAGGATTAGGGTTAGGGTTAGGTTGAGGGTTAGGGTTAGGGTAAGGTTTCGGGTTAGGGTTAGGTTTCGGGTTAGGTTTAGGGTGAGGTTCAGGGTCAGGGTCAGGGTCAGGGTCAGGTACAGGGTCAGGGTTAGGGTTAGGGTTAGGGTTAGGGTTAGGGTTAGGTTTAGGGTTAGGGAATTCCCCAGGCATCAACGTTTTTTTAAATGTTTTTTTCCTATTTTTTTTATGTTTGCGGAATCGGCTGCCCAGTGGTCAAGAGTATTCTAACACCCGACAGAGCTCTGCTGCTCAGGTGGCGCTACCGTTTTACTCAGGCTTAGGAAGCGATAGGTCGTAGGTTCGAGGCCAGGCTCAGGACTGAAGCTAGGTTCAGAAATAGGGCAAGGGAGGAGGCGGGAGCTAGGAGCAGGTTGAGAACAAGGAAATCCGAGATTGTTTTGGCCGGATCTGGCCGAGATTGACTTTAGATTTTTTTTTTTCCCGAGTTTGGGTTTTGGATTTTGGAATTATTTATTTATTTATTTATTTATTTCACTTTCAGGTCAGCGCCAGATTCTTGGTTCACTTCCGGGTTAAGGTTAGGCTTAGGGTCAGGGTCAGGGTCAGGGTTAGGGTTAGGTTTAGGGTTAGGTTTGGGGTTAGGGTTATTGTTAGGGTCAGGGTCAGGGTCAGGGTCTGGTTCAGTGTCAGTGTCAGGGTCAGGGTCAGGGTCAGGGTTCGGGTTAGGGTTAGGTTTAGGGCTAGGTTTAGGTTTAGGGTTAGGGTTAGGTTTCGGGTTAGGGTTAGGGTTCGGGTTAGGTTTAGGGTTAGGGTCAGGGTCAGGGTCAGTGTCAGGGTAAGGGTCAGGGTCAGGTTTCGGGTTAGGGTTAGTGTTAGGGTCAGGTTCAGGGTCAGGGTCAGGGTCAGGGTCAGGTTCAGGGTCAGGGTTAGGGTTAGGGTTAGGTTTAGGGTTAGGGTTAGTGTTACGGTTAGGGATAGGTTTCGGGTTAGGGTTAGGGTTCGGATTAGGTTTAGGATTAGGGTCAGGGTCAGGGTCAGGGTTAGGGTTAGGGTTAGGGTTAGGGTTAGGGTTAGGGTTCTTATTAGGGTTAGCGTTAGGGTTAGGATTCGGGTTAGTGTTAGGGTTAGGGTTTGGGTTTGGGTTAGGGTTAGGGTTAGGTTTGGGGTTAGGGTTAGTGTTAGGGTCAGGGTCAGGGTCAGGGTCAGGTTCAGGGTCAGTGTCAGGGTCAGGGTCAGGGTCAGGGTTCGGGTTAGGATTAGGGTTAGGGTTAGGTTTAGGGTTAGGGTTAGGGTAAGGTTTCGGGTTAGGGTTAGGGTTCGGGTTAGGTTTAGGGTTAGGGTCAGGGTCAGGGTCAGGGTCAGGGTTAGGATTAGGGTTAGGGTTAGGTTTAGGGTCAGGGTCAGGGTCAGGTTCAGGGTCAGGGTCAGGGTTAGGGTTAGGGTTAGGGTTAGGTTTATGTTTAGGGAATTCCCCAGGCATCAAGGTTTTTTTAAATATTTTTTTCCTATTTTTTTTATGTTTGCGGAATCGGCTGCCCAGTGTTCAAGAGTATTCTAACACCCTTCAAATCTCAGCAGCTCAGGTGGCGCTACCTTTTTGCTCAGGCTTAGGAAGCGATAGGTCGTAGGTTCGAGGCCAGGCTCAGGACTGAAGCTAGGTTTAGAAATAGGGCCAGGGAGGAGGCGGAAGCTAGGAGCAGGTTGAGAGCAAGGAAATGCGAGATTGTTTTGGCCGGATCTGGTCGAGATTTACTTTAGATTTTTTTTTTTCCCGTGTTTGGGTTTTGGATTTTGGAATTATTTATTTATTTATTTATTTATTTATTTATTTCACTTTCAGGTCAGCGCCAGATTCTCGGTTCACTTCCGGGTTAAGGTTAGGGTTACGGTTAGGGTTAGGGTTATGGTTAGGGATAGGTTTCGTGTTAGGGTTAGGGTTCGGATTAGGGTTAGGATTAGGGTCAGGGTCAGGGTTAGGGTTAGGGTTAGGGTTCGGTTTAGGGTTAGGTTTGGGGTTAGGGTTAGTGTTAGGGTCAGGGTCAGGGTCAGGGTCAGGGTCAGGTTCAGGGTCAATGTCAGGGTCAGGGTCAGGGTCAGGGTCAGGGTCAGGGTTCGGGTTAGGGTTATGGTTAGGGTTAGCTTTAGGGTTAGGGTTAGGGATAGGTTTCGGGTTAGGGTTAGGGTTCGGATTAGGGTTAGGATTAGGGTAAGGGTCAGGGTCAGGGTTAGGGTTAGGGTTAGGGTTAGGGTTAGGGTTAGGGTTCTTGTTAGGGTTAGTGTTAGGGTTAGGATTCGGGTTAGGGTTAGGGTTAGGGTTAGGGTCCGGGTAAGGGTTAGGTTTAGGTTTGGGGTTAGGGTTAGTGTTAGGGACAGTGTCAGGGTCAGGGTCAGGGTCAAGTTCAGGGTCAGTGTCAGGGTCAGGGTCAGGGTCAGGGTCAGGGTCAGAGTTCGGGTTAGGGTTATGTTTAGGGTTAGCTCTAGGGTTAGGGGTAGGGTGAGGGTTGGGTTTCGGGGTAGTGTTAGGGTTTGGGTCAGGTTTAGGGGTAGGGTCAGGGGCAGGGTCAGTGTCAGGGTAAGGGTCAGGGTCAGGTTTCGGGTTAGGGTTAGTGTTAGGGTCAGGCTCAGGGTCAGGGTCAGGGTCAGGGTCAGGTTCAGTGTCAGGGTTAGGGTTAGGGTTAGGTTTAGGGTTAGGGTTAGTGTTACGGTTAGGGATAGGTTTCCGGTTAGGGTTAGGATTAGGGTCAGGGTCAGGGTCAGGGTTAGGGTTAGGGTTAGGGTTAGGGTTAGGGTTCTTATTAGGGTTAGCATTAGGGTTAGGATTCGGGTTAGGGTTAGGGTTAGGGTTAGGGGTCGGGTTAGGGTTAGGGTAAGGTTTGGTTTTAGGGTTAGTGTTAGGGTCAGGGACAGGTTCAGGGCCAGTGTCAGGGTCAGGGTCAGGGTCAGGGTTCGGGTTAGGATTAGGGTTAGGGTTAGGTTTAGGGTTAGGGTTAGGGTAAGGTTTCTTGTTAGGGTTAGGGTTCGGGTTAGGTTTAGGGTTAGGGTCAGGGTCAGGGTCAGGGTCAGGGTTAGGGTTAGGGTTAGGGTTAGGTTTAGGGTCAGGGTCAGTGTCAGGTTCAGGGTCAGGGTCAGGGTTAGGGTTAGGGTTAGGGTTAGGGTTAGGTTTATGTTTAGGGAATTCCCCAGGCATCAACGTTTTTTTAAATATTTTTTTCCTATTTTTTTTTATGTTTGCGGAATCGTCTGCCCAGTGTTCAAGAGTATTCTAACACCCTTCAGAGCTCAGCAGCTCAGGTGGCGCTACCATTTTGCTCAGGCTTAGGAAGTGATAGGTCGTAGGTTCGAGGCCAGGCTCAGGACTGAAGCTAGGTTCAGAAATAGGGCCAGGGTGGAGGCGGGAGCTAGGAGC
>JAJHUQ010000057.1:4170000-4175000 GCA_035773235.1 Eospalax fontanierii | reverse complement strand
GGGTCAGGGTCAGGGTTCGGGTTAGGATTAGGGTTAGGGTTAGGTTGAGCGTTAGGGTTAGGGTAAGGTTTCGGGTTAGGGTTAGGTTTCGGGTTAGGTTTAGGGTGAGGTTCAGGGTCAGGGTCAGGGTCAGGGTCAGGTTCAGGGTCAGGGTTAGGGTTAGGGTTAGGGTTAGGGTTAGGGTTAGGTTTAGGGTTAGGGAATTCCCCAGGCATCAACGTTTTTTTAAATGTTTTTTTCCTATTTTTTTTATGTTTGCGGAATCGGCTGCCCAGTGGTCAAGAGTATTCTAACACCCGACAGAGCTCTGCTGCTCAGGTGGCGCTACCGTTTTACTCAGGCTTAGGAAGCGATAGGTCGTAGGTTCGAGGCCAGGCTCAGGACTGAAGCTAGGTTCAGAAATAGGGCAAGGGAGGAGGCGGGAGCTAGGAGCAGGTTGAGAGCAAGGAAATCCGAGATTGTTTTGGCCGGATCTGGCCGAGATTGACTTTAGATTTTTTTTTTTCCCGAGTTTGGGTTTTGGATTTTGGAATTATTTATTTATTTATTTATTTATTTCACTTTCAGGTCAGCGCCAGATTCTTGGTTCACTTCCGGGTTAAGGTTAGGCTTAGGGTCAGGGTCAGGGTCAGGGTTAGGGTTAGGTTTAGGGTTAGGTTTGGGGTTAGGGTTATTGTTAGGGTCAGGGTCAGGGTCAGGGTCTGGTTCAGTGTCAGTGTCAGGGTCAGGGTCAGGGTCAGGGTTCGGGTTAGGGTTAGGTTTAGGTTTAGGTTTAGGTTTAGGGTTATGGTTGTGTTTCGGGTTAGGGTTAGGGTTCGGGTTAGGTTTAGCGTTAGGGTCAGCGTCAGGGTCAGTGTCAGGGAAAGGGACAGCGTCAGGTTTCGGGTTAGGTTTAGTGTTAGGGTCAGGTTCAGGGTCAGGGTCAGGGTCAGGGTCAGGTTCAGGGTCAGGGTTAGGGTTAGGGTTAGGTTTAGGGTTAGGGTTAGTGTTACGGTTAGGGATAGGTTTCGGGTTAGGGTTAGGGTTCGGATTAGGGTTAGGATTAGGGTCAGGGTCAGGGTCAGGGTTAGGGTTAGGGTTAGGGTTAGGGTTAGGGTTAGGGTTCTTATTAGGGTTAGCGTTAGGGTTAGGATTCGGGTTAGGGTTAGGGTTAGGGTTAGGGTTCGGGTTAGGGTTAGGGTTAGGTTTGGGGTTAGGGTTAGTGTTAGGGTCAGGGTCAGGGTCAGGGTCAGGTTCAGGGTCAGTGTCAGGGTCAGGGTCAGGGTCAGGGTCAGGGTTCGGGTTAGGATTCGGGTTAGGGTTAGGTTTAGGGTTAGGGTTAGGGTAAGGTTTCGGGTTAGGGTTAGGGTTCGGGTTAGGTTTAGGGTTAGGGTCAGGGTCAGGGTCAGGGTCAGGGTTAGGATTAGGGTTAGGGTTAGGTTTAGGGTCAGGGTCAGGGTCAGGTTCAGGGTCAGGGTTAGGGTTAGGGTTAGGGTTAGGGTTAGGGTTAGGGTTAGGGTTAGGTTTATGATTAGGGAATTCCCCAGGCATCAAGGTTTTTTTAAATATTTTTTTCCTATTTTTTTTTATGTTTGCGGAATCGGCTGCCCAGTGTTCAAGAGTATTCTAACACCCTTCAGAGCTCAGCAGCTCAGGTGGCGCTACCTTTTTGCTCAGGCTTAGGAAGCGATAGGTCGTAGGTTCGAGGCCAGGCTCAGGACTGAAGCTAGGTTTAGAAATAGGGCCAGGGAGGAGGCGGAAGCTAGGAGCAGGTTGAGAGCAAGGAAATGCGAGATTGTTTTGGCCGGACCTGGTCGAGATTTACTTTAGATTTTTTTTTTTCCCGTGTTTGGGTTTTGGATTTTGGAATTATTTATTTATTTATTTATTTATTTATTTCACTTTCAGGTCAGCGCCAGATTCTCGGTTCACTTCCGGGTTAAGGTTAGGGTTACGGTTAGGGTTAGAGTTATGGTTAGGGATAGGTTTCGTGTTAGGGTTAGGGTTCAGATTAGGGTTAGGATTAGGGTCAGGGTCAGGGTTAGGGTTAGGGTTAGGGTTGTGTTTAGGGTTAGGTTTGGGGTTAGGGTTAGTGTTAGGGTCAGGGTCAGGGTCAGGGTCAGGGTCAGGTTCAGGGTCAATGTCAGGGTCAGGGTCAGGGTCAGGGTCAGGGTCAGGGTTGGGGTTAGGGTTATGGTTAGGGTTAGCTTTAGGGTTAGGGTTAGGGATAGGTTTCGGGTTAGGGTTAGGGTTCGGATTAGGGTTAGGATTAGGGTAAGGGTCAGGGTCAGGGTTAGGGTTAGGGTTAGGGTTAGGGTTAGGGTTAGGGTTAGGGTTCTTGTTAGGGTTAGTGTTAGGGTTAGGATTCGGGTTAGGGTTAGGGTTAGGGTTAGGGTTCGGGTAAGGGTTAGGGTTAGGTTTGGGGTTAGGTTTAGTGTTAGGGACAGTGCGAGGGTCAGGGTCAGGGTCAAGTTCAGGGTCAGTGTCAGGGTCAGGGTCAGGGTCAGGGTCAGGGTTCGGGTTAGGGTTATGGTTAGGGTTAGCTCTAGGGTTAGGGTTAGGGTTAGGGTTGGGTTTCGGGGTAGTGTTAGGGTTTGGGTCAGGTTTAGGGTTAGGGTCAGGGTCAGGGTCAGTGTCAGGGTAAGGGTCAGGGTCAGGTTTCGGGTTAGGGTTAGTGTTAGGGTCAGGTTCAGGGTCAGGGTCAGGGTCAGGGTCGGGTCCAGGGTCAGGGTTGGGGTTAGGGTTAGGTTTAGGGTTAGGGTTAGTGTTACGGTTAGGGATAGGTTTCCGGTTAGGGTTAGGATTAGGGTCAGGGTCAGGGTCAGGGTTAGGGTTAGGGTTAGGGTTAGGGTTAGGGTTCTTATTAGGGTTAGCGTTAGGGTTAGGATTCGGGTTAGGGTTAGGGTTAGGGTTAGGGTTCGGGTTAGGGTTAGGGTTAGGTTTGGGATTAGGTTTAGTGTTAGGGTCAGGGTCAGGGTCAGGGTTAGGGTTAGGGTTAGGGTTAGGGTTAGGGTTCTTGTTAGGGTTAGGGTTAGGGTTAGGATTCGGGTTAGGGTTAGGGTTAGGGTTAGGGTTCGGGTTAGGGTTAGGGTTAGGTTTGGAATTAGGTTTAGTGTTAGGGTCAGGGTCAGGGTCAGGGTCAGGATCAGGGTCAGTGTCAGGGTCAGGGTCAGGGTCAGGGTCAGGGTCAGGGTTCGGGTTAGGATTAGGGTTAGGGTTAGGTTGAGGGTTAGGGTTAGGGTAAGGTTTCGGGTTAGGGTTAGGTTTCGGGTTAGGTTTAGTGTGAGGTTCAGGGTCAGGGTCAGGGTCAGGGTAAGGTTCAGGGTCAGGGTTAGGGTTAGGGTTAGGGTTAGGGTTAGGGTTAGGTTTAGGGTTAGGGAATTCCCCAGGCATCAACGTTTTTTTAAATGTTTTTTTCCTATTTTTTTTTATGTTTGCGGAAACGGCTGCCCAGAGGTCAAGAGTATTCTAACACCCGACAGAGCTCTGCTGCTCAGTTGGCGCTACCGTTTTACTCAGGCTTAGGAAGCGATAGGTCGTAGGTTCGAGGCCAGGCTCAGGACTGAAGCTAGGTTCAGAAATAGGGAAAGGGAGGAGGCGGGAGCTAGGAGCAGGTTGAGAGCAAGGAAATCCGAGATTGTTTTGGCCGGATCTGGCCGAGATTGACTTTAGATTTTTCTTTTTTTTCCCGAGTTTGGGTTTTGGATTTTGGAATTATTTATTTATTTATTTATTTATTTCACTTTCAGGTCAGCGCCAGATTCTTGGTTCGCTTCCGGGTTAAGGTTAGGCTTAGGGTCAGGGTCAGGGTCAGGGTTAGGGTTAGGTTTAGGGTTAGGTTTGGGGTTAGGGTTAGTGTTAGGGTCAGGGTCAGGGTCAGGGTCTGGTTCAGTGTCAGTGTCAGGGTCAGGGTCAGGGTCAGGGTTCGGGTTAGGGTTAGGGTTAGGTTTAGGTTTAGGGTTAGGGTTAGGTTTCGGGTTAGGGTTAGGGTTCGGGTTAGGTTTAGGGTTAGGGTCAGGATCAGGGTCAGGGTCAGGGTCAGGTTTCGGATTAGGGTTAGTGTTAGGGTCACGTTCAGGGTCAGGGTCAGGTTCAGGGTCAGGGTTAGGATTAGGGTTAGGGTTAGGGTTAGGTTTAGGGTTAGGGAATTCCCCAGGCATAAACGTTTTTTGAAATATTTTTCCTATTTTTTCTTATTTTTTGGGAATCGGCTGCCCAGTGGTCAAGAGTATTCTAACACCCTTCAGAGCTCAGCAGCTCAGGTGGCGCTACCGTTTTGCTCAGGCTTAGGAAGCGATAGGTCGTAGGTTCGAAGCCAGGCTCAGGACTGAAGCTAGGTTCAGAAATAGGGCCAGGGAGGAGGCGGGAGATAGGAGCAGGTTGAGAGCAAGGAAATCCAAGATTGTTTTGGCCGGATCTGGCCGAGTTTGACTTTAGATTTTTTTTTTCCCGAGTTTGGGTTTTTGATTTTGGAATTATTTATTTATTTATTTATTTCACTTCCAGGTCAGCGCCAGATTCTTTGTTCACTTCCGGGTTAGGGTTAGGGTTAGGGTTAGGGTTCGTGTTAGGGTTAGGGTTAGGGTAAGGGTTACGGTTAGGTTTCGGTTTAGGGTAAGGGTTAGGGTTAGCTTTAGGGTTAGGGTTAGGGTTAGGGTTAGGTTCAGGGTCAGGGTCAGGGTCCGGGTCAGGGTTAGGTTTTGTGTTAGGGTTAGGGTGAGGGTCAGGCTTTGGGTCAGGCTTAGGGGCAGGGTCAGGGTTAGGTTTAGGGTTCGTGTAAGGGTTAGGTTTAGGGTTAGGGTTAGGTTTAGGGGACGGGGTAGAGTTAGGGTTAGTGTCAGGGTCAGGGTGAGGGTCAGGGTCAGGATTAGGATTAGGGTTAGGTTTCGGGTTAGGATCCCGGTTAGGGTTAGGGTTAGGGTTAGGATTCGGGTTAGGGTTAGGTTTGGGGTTATGGTTAGTGTTAGGGTCAGTGTCAGGGTCAGGGTCAGGGTCAGGTTGAGCGTCAGTGTCAGGGTCAG
>JAJHUQ010000057.1:4122500-4165000 GCA_035773235.1 Eospalax fontanierii | reverse complement strand
GGGTTCGGGTTAGGGTTAGGGTTAGGTTTGGGGTTAGGTTTAGTGTTAGGGTCAGGGTCAGGGTAAGGATCAGGGTCAGGGTTCGGGTTAGGATTAGGGTTAGGGTTAGGTTTAGGGTTAGGGTTAGGGTAAGGTTTCGGGTTAGGGTTAGGGTTCGGGTTAGGTTTAGGGTTAGGGTCAGGGTCAGGGTCAGGGTCAGGTTAGGGTTAGGGTTAGGGTTAGGTTTAGGGTCAGGGTCAGGGTCAGGTTCAGGGTCAGGGTTAGGGTTAGGGTTAGGGTTAGGGTTAGGTTTAGGTTTACGTTTAGGGAATTCCCCAGGCATCAACGTTTTTTAAAATATTTTTTTCCTATTTTTTTTTATGTTTGCGGAATCGGCTGCCCAGTGGTCAAGAGTATTGTAACACCCTTCAGAGCTCATCAGCTCAGGTGGCGCTACCTTCTTGCTCAGGCTTAGGAAGCGATAGGTCGTAGGTTGTAGGTTCGAGGCCAGGCTCAGGACTGAAGCTAGGTTCAGAAATAGGGCCAGGGAGGAGGTGGGAGCTAGGAGCAGGTTGAGAGCAAGGAAATGCAAGATTGTTTTGGCCGGATCTGGTCGAGATTTACTTTAGATTTTTTTTTTCCCGTGTTTGGGTTTTGGATTTTGGAATTATTTATTTATTTATTTATTTATTTATTTATTTATTTATTTATTTCACTTTCAGGTCAGCGCCAGATTCTTGGTTCACTTCCGGGTTAAGGTTAGGGTTAGGGTTAGGGTTAGGGTTACGGTTAGGGATAGGTTTCGGGTTAGGCTTAGGGTTCGGATTAGGGTTAGGATTAGGGTCAGAGTCAGGGTCAGGGTTAGGGTTAGGGTTAGGGTTAGGGTTAGGGTTAGGGTTCTTATTAGGGTTAGTGTTAGGGTTAGGATTCGGGTTAGGGTTAGCGTTAGGGTTAGGGTTCGGGTTAGGGTTAGGGTTAGGTTTGGGGTTAGGGTTAGTGTTAGGGTCAGGGTCAGGGTAAGGGTCAGGGTCAGGGTTCTGGTTAGGATTAGGGTTAGGGTTAGGTTTAGGGTTAGGGTTAGGGTAAGGTTTCGGGTTAGGGTTAGGGTTCGGGTTAGGTTTGGGGTTAGGGTAAGGGTTACGGTCAGGGTCAGGGTCAGGGTCATGGTCAGGGTTAGATTTAGGGTTAGGGTTAGGGTTAGGCTTAGGATTAGGGTTAGGGTTAGTGTCAGGGTCAGTGTCAGGGTCAGGGTCAGGTCAGGGTTAGGGTTAGGGTTAGGGTTAGGATTAGGGTTAGGGTTAGGGTTAGGTTAAGGTTTAGGGTCAGGGTCAGGGTCAGGGTCAGGGTCAGGGTCAGGTTCAGGGTTCGGGTTAGGGTTAGGGTTAGGGAATTCCCCAGGCATCAAGGTTTTCTCAAATATTTTTTTCCTATTTTTTTTTATGTTTGCGGAATCGGCCGCCCAGTGGTCAAGAGTATTCTAACACCCTTCAGAGCTCAGCAGCTCAGGTGGCGCTACCGTTTTACTCAGGCTTAGGAAGCGATAGGTCGTAGGTTCGAGGCCAGGCTCAGGACTGAAGCTATGTTCCGTAATAGGGCCAGGGAGGAGGCGGGAGCTAGGAGCAGGTTGAGAACAAGGAAATCCGAGATTGTTTTGGCCGGATCTTGCCGAGATTGACTTTAGATTTTTTTTTCCCGAGTTTGGGTTTTTGATTTTGGAATTATTTATTTATTTATTTATGTATTTATTTATTTATTTATTTCACTTCCGTGTCAGCGCCAGATTCTTGGTTCAATTCCGGGTTAAAGTTAGGATTAGGGTTAGGGTTAGGGTTAGGGTTAGGGATAGGTTTCGGGTTGGGGTTAGGGTTCGGATTAGGGTTAGGATTAGGGTCATGGTCAGGGTCAGGGTTAGGGTTAGGGTTAGGTTTAGGGTTAGGGTTCTTGTTAGGGTTAGGGTTAGGGTTAGGATTCGGGTTAGGGTTAGGGTTAGGGTTAGGGTTCGGGTTAGGGTTATGGTTAGGGTTGGGGTTAGGGGTAGTGTTAGGGTCACTGTCAGGGTCAGGGTCAGGGTCAGGTTCAGGGTCAGTGTCAGGGTCAGGGTCAGGGTCAGGGACAGGGTCAGGGTTCGGGTTAGGATTAGGGTTAGGGTTAGGTTGAGGGTTAGGGTTAGGCTAAGGTTTCGGGTTAGGGTTAGGTTTCGGGTTAGGTTTAGGGTGAGGTTCAGGGACAGGGTCAGGGTCAGGGTCAGGTTCAGGGTCAGGGTTAGGGTTAGGGTTAGGGTTAGGGTTAGGATTAGGTTTAGGTTTAGGGAATTCCCCAGGCATCAACGTTTTTTTAAATGTTTTTTTCCTATTGTTTTTATGTTTGCGGAATCGGCTGCCCAGTGGTCAAGAGTATTCTAACACCCTTCAGAGCTCAGGAATTCAGGTGGCGCTACCATTTTGCTCAGGCTTAGGAAGCGATAGGTCGTAGGTTCGAGGCCAGGCTCAGGACTGAAGCTAGGTTCAGAAATAGGGCCAGGGAGGAGGCGGGAGCTAGGAGCAGGTTGAGAGCAAGGAAATGAGAGATTGTTTTGGCCGGATCTGGTCGAGATTTACTTTAGATTTTTTTTTTCCCGTGTTTGGGTTTTGGATTTTGGAATTATTTATTTATTTATTTATTTATTTATTTATTTCACTTTCAGGTCAGCGCCAGATTCTCGGTTCACTTCCGGGTTAAGGTTAGGGTTAGGGTTAGGGTTAGGGTTAGGGTTAGGGATAGGTTTCGGGTTGGGGTTAGGGTTCGGATTAGGGTTAGGATTAGGGTCATGGTCAGGGTCAGGGTTAGGGTTAGGGTTAGGGTTAGGGTTCTTGTTAGGGTTAGGGTTAGGGTTAGGATTCGGGTTAGGGTTAGGGTTAGGGTTAGGGTTAGGGTTCGGGTTAGGGTTAGGGTTAGGTTTGTGTTTAGGGTTAGTGTTAGGGTCAGGGTCAGGGTCAGGGTCAGGGTCAGGTTCAGGGTCAGTGTCAGGGACAGGTTCAGGTTCAGGGTCAGGGTCAGGGTTCGGGTTAGGATTAGGGTTAGGGTTAGGTTGAGGGTTAGGGTTAGGTTAAGGTTTCGGGTTAGGGTTAGGTTTCGGGTTAGTTTTAGGGTGAGGTTCAGGGTCAGGGTCAGAGTCAGGGTCAGGTTCAGGGTCAGGGTCAGGGTTAGGGTTAGGGTTAGGGTTAGGGTTAGGTTTAGGGGTAGGATTAGGGATAGGTTTCGGGTTGGTGTTAGGGTTCGGATTAGCGTTAGGATTAGGGTCAGGGTCAGGGTCAGGGTTAGGGTTAGGGTTAGGGTTAGGGTTAGGGTTAGGGTTCTTGTTAGGGTTAGGGTTAGGGTTAGGATTCGGGTGAGGGTTAGGGTTAGGGTTAGGGTTCGGGTTAGGGTTAGGGTTAGGTTTGGGGTTAGGGTTACTGTTAGGGTCAGGGTCAGGGTCAAGGTCAGGTTCAGGGTCAGTGTCAGTGTCAGGGTCAGTGTCAGGGTTCGGGTTAGGATTAGGGTTAGGGTTAGGTTTAGAGTTAGGGTTAGGGTAAGGTTTCGGGTTAGGGTTAGGGTTCGGGTTAGGTTTAGGGTCAGGTTCAGGGTCAGGGTCTGGGTCAGGTTCAGGGTCAGGTTCAGGGTCAGGGTTGGGGTTAGGGTTAGGGTTAGGGTTAGGGTTAGATTTAGGGTTAGGGAATTCCCCAGGCATCAACGTTTTTTTAAATATTTTTTTCCTATTTTTTTTATGTTTGCGGAATCGGCCGCCCAGTGGTCAAGAGTATTCTAACACCCTTCAGAGCTCAGCAGGTCAGGTGGCGCTACCGTTTTGCTCAGGCTTAGGAAGCGATAGGTCGTAGGTTCGAGGCCAGGCTCAGGACTGAAGCTAGGTTCAGAAATAGGGCCAGAGAGGAGGCGGGAGCTACTAGCAGGTTGAGAGCAAGGAAATCCGAGATTGTTTTGGCCGGATCTGGCCGAGATTGACTTTAGATTTTTTTTTTTCCCGAGTTTGGGTTTTTGATTTTGGAATTATTTATTTATTTATTTATTTATTTGTTTATTTATTTCACTTCCAGGTCAGCGCCAGATTTTTGGTTCACTTCCGGGTTAGGGTTAGGGTTAGGGTTCGTGTTAGGGTTAGGGTTAGGGTAAGGGTTACGGTTAGGTTTCGGGTTAGGGTTAGGGTTAGGGTTAGGTTTAGGGTTAGGGTTAGGGTTAGGGTTAGGGTCAGGGTCAGGGTCAGGGTCAGGGTCAGGGTTAGATTTAGGGTTAGGGTTAGGGTTAGGGGTCGGGGTAGGGTTAGGGTTAGTGTCAGGGTCAGGATCAGGGTCAGGTCAGGGTTAGGGTTAGGGTTAGGGTTAGGGTTAGGATGAGGGTTAGGGTTAGGGTTAGATTTAGGGTTAGGGTCAGGGTCAGGGTCAGGGACAGGTTCAGGGTTCGGGTTAGGGTTAGGGTTAGGGAATTCCCCAGGCATCAACGTTTTTTTAAATATTTTTTTCCTATTTTTTTTTATGTTTGCGGAATCGGCCGCCCAGTGGTCAAGAGTATTCTAACACCCGACAGAGCTCAGCTGCTCAGGTGGCGCTACCGTTTTACTCAGGCTTAGGAAGCGATAGGTCGTAGGTTCGAGGCCAGGCTCAGGACTGAAGCTAGGTTCAGAAATAGGGCAAGGAAGGAGGCGGGAGCTAGGAGCAGGTTGAGAGCAAGGAAATCCGAGATTGTTTTGGCCGGATCTGGCCGAGATTGACTTTAGATTTTTCTTTTTTTTCCCGAGTTTGGGTTTTGGATTTTGGAATTATTTATTTATTTATTTATTTATTTCACTTTCAGGTCAGCACCAGATTCTTGGTTCACTTCCGGGTTAAGGTTAGGCTTAGGGTTAGGGTTAGGGTTAGGGTTAGGGATAGGTTTCGGGTTAGGGTTAGGGTTCGGATTAGGGTTAGGATTAGGGTCAGGGACAGGGTCAGGGTTAGGGTTAGGTTTAGGGTTCGGTTTGGGGTTAGGGTTAGTGTTAGGGTCAGGGTCAGGGTCAGGGTCTGGTTCAGTGTCAGTGTCAGGGTCAGGGTCAGGGTCAGGGTCAGGGTTCGGGTTAGGGTTAGGGTTAGGGTTAGGTTTAGGTTTAGGGTTAGGGTTAGGTTTCGGGTTAGGGTTAGGGTTCGGGTTAGGTTTAGGGTTAGGGTCAGGATCAGGGTCAGGGTTAGGGTTAGGGTTAGGGTTAGGGTTAGGGTTAGGGTTACGGTCAGGGTTTGTGTTAGGGTGAGTGTTACGATTAGGTTCATGGTTTGGGTGAGGGTAACGGTTATGTTTTGGGTTTGGGTTGGGGTATGGGTTAGGGTTAGGGTTAGGGTTTGAGTTACAGTTAGGGTTAGGGTTTGGGTTACTGTTAGGGTTAGGGTTAGGTTTGGTTTGGGTTTGGTTTAGGGTTAGGGTTAGATTTAGGGTTTGGGTTAGGGTTAGGGTTAGGGTTTTGGTTAGTGTTAGGGTTATTGTCAGGGTTTGGGTGGGTTAGGGTGTGCATTTGGGTTAGGGTTAGCTTTAGGGTTAGGGTTAGGTTTAGGGATAGTGTTATGGTTTGGATTCTGGTTATGGTTAGGGTTTGGTTTACGGTTAGGGTTAGGGTTAGGGTTTGGGTTTGGGTTAGGATTAGGGTTAAGGTTAGGGTTAGGGTTTGTTTTTGGTTTAGGGTTAGGGTTAGGGTTAGGGTTTGGGTTAGATTTAGTGTTAGGGTTTGCGTTATTGTTAAGTTCAGTGTTAGGGTTTGGGTTTGGTTTAGGGTTATGTATAGGGTTAGTGTTTGGGTTTGGATTAGAGTTAGGGTTAGGGTTAGTGTTAGGGTTATGGTTTGGTTTAGGTTTATGTTCGGGTTTACTGTTCGGTTTTTGGGTTAGGGTTGGGGTCGGGTTTAGGGTTAAGGTTTGGGTTATGGTTGTGTTTAGGGATAGGGTTATGTTTATGGGTTCCGTTAGGGTTAGGGTTAGGATTAGGCTTAGGGTTAGTGTTTGGGTTTGGGTTATGATTAGGGTTTGTGTTAAGGTTAGGTTTAGGGTTAGGGTTTGGGCTAGGGTTAGGTTTAGGGTTAGGGTTTGGGTTAGGGTTAGGTTTAGGGTTAATGTTTGGGTTAGCTTTAGGGTTAGGGTTTGGGTTAGGGTTAGGATTATGGTTATGGTTATGGTTTGGGTTAGTTTTAGGTTTAGGTTTAGGGTTTAGGTTATGTTTAGGTTTAGTGTTAATATTTGGGTTAGGGTTAGGGTTAGGGTTAGGGTTTGGGTTTGGGTTAGGGTTAGGGTTAGGGTTTGTGTTAGTGTTACGTTTAGGGTTAGGGTTTGGGCTAGGGTTAGGGTTAGGTTTAGGGTTAATATTTGGGTTATGGTTAGGTTTAGTCTTAGGGTTAGGGTAAGAGTTAGGTTTAGGTTTAATGTTTGGGTTAGGGTTAGGGTTAGGTATAGGGTTAGTGTTAGGTTAGGTTTAGGATTAGGGTTAGGGTTAGGGTTAGGGTTAGCATTAGGGTTAGTAGAGGTAGGCAATTAGGGTTAGTAGTAGAGGTCCTGTATGTGGCGGGCCTGGGCATGGCCAGCAGGCCACACCACCTTCTCCCCTCCTCCGCCCACTTCTCCTGGCTTCTTCTTTTTGTCAAACACTAGATTTTTGACCTAAAGTCAACTAAATCTCTCCAAACTGGTCACCCAAACACAAGAGCCTACCACCAAGAAACCTCTGTGTTTCAGCAACTTATCTGAGAGGGCTTTGTCACCTAGCAACACCCTAAACAATGTTTGCCTGGTCACTGCCTCTTGGAGTTCCAGAATCTTAGTCCAAGATTCTGTGACCTCAGCACTCCTGCCCACATCAGACACCAATGACAGGAGACTGACCAATAGCACTCAGCACTCACTTGCAGAGCTCTGCCTGTCTATCATAGCTTCCGAGCAGGTGCGCCTCCCCTGGTCAAGTCATGCCAAGGTTGCTTCCCAGTCCTGCAGCTCTTGCCAGGATTGCACGTGGTTACATAAATAACCAACCTCATTCTTTCTAGAAATTACCATATTATTGATATTGGATTCTTAATTACTATAAGCTACATTTGAATCAGAAAACTACTTTGGACATCGTTTTCTATGAGGGAAAATATTTTCATTTTCATTGTTGCTGAATCCAATCTTTGCCCTTAAAAAAATGCAACTCAACTCTTGGGGGTGAGGCAGGAGGATTATCAGTTCAAGGCTACCCTCAGATTAGGGTATGGGTTATGGTTATGGTTAGGGTTAGGGTTAGGGTTAGAATTAGAGTTAGGTTTAGGTTTAGGGTTAGGGTTAGGGTTAGGGATAGTGTTATAGTTTAGATTCTGGTTATGGTTAGGTTTTGGGTTAGGGTTAGGGTTAGGATTAGGGTTTGGGTTTGAGTTAGGATTAGGGTTATGTTTAGTGTTTGGGTTTGGGCTCGGTTAGGGTTTGGGTTAGAGTTAGGGTTAGGGTTAGGGTTAGGGTTTGGGTTTGGGTTAGGGTTAGGTTTAGAGTTAGGGTTTGGGTTAGTGTTAGGGTTAGTGTTAGGTTTTGGGTTAGGGTTAGTGTTAGGGTTTGCGTTAGGTTTACGGTTTGTGTTAGGGTTAGGGTTAGGTTTAGGGTTAGGATTAGGTTTAGAGATAGTGTTATAATTTGGATTCTGGTTATGGTTAGGTTTTGGGTTAAGGTTAGGGTTAGGTTTAGGGTTTGGGTTAGGGTTAGGATTAGGGTTAGGTTTAGTGTTTGGGTTTGTGTTAGGTTTTGGTTTATGGTTAGGTATAGGGTTAGGGTTAGGGTTTGGATTAGAGTTAGGGTTAGGGTTAGTGTTAGGGTTAGGGTTTGGGTTAGGTTTTTGTTCAGGTGTAGTGTTCGGGTTTAGGGTTAGGGTTAGTGTTAGGGTTAGGGTTAGTATTAGGCTTAGGGTTAGTGTTTGGGTTTGGGATAGGTTTAGGGTTTGGGTTAGGGTTAGGTTTAGGGTTAGGGTTTGAGTTAGGGTTAGGTTTAGGGTTAATGTTTGGGGATAGGGTTAGGTTTAGGGTTAGTGTTTGGTTTAGGGTTAGGGTTAGGGTTAGGGTTAGGTTTATGTTGAGGTTTAGTGTTCGGTTTTAGGGTTAGTGTTAGGGTTAGGTTTAGGGTTTGGGTTAAGATTAGGGTTATGATTAGTGTTTGGGTTAGGGTTAGGGTTAGGGTTAGGGTTTGGGTTAGGGTTAGGGTTAGGGTTAGGGTTTGGGTTTGGGTTAGGGTTAGGTTTAGAGTTAGGGTTTGGTTTAGGGTTAGGGTTAGTGTTAGGGTTTGGGTTGGGGTTAGGTTTAGGGTTAGGGTTAGGGTTTGTGTTAGGGTTAGGGTTAGGGTTAGGGTGTGCGTGTGAGTTAGGGTTAGGTTTAGGGTTAGGGTTAGGTTTAGAGTTAGGGTTTGGGTTAGGTTTAGGGTTAGTGTTAGGGTTAGGGTTAGGGTTAGGGTTAGGGTTAGGGTTAGGGTTAGGGTTTGTGTTAGGGTTAGGGTTAGGTTTAGGGTTAGGTTTAGGTTTAGAGATAGTGTTATAATTTGGATTCTGGTTATGGTTAGGTTTTGGGTTAAGGTTAGGGTTAGGTTTAGGGTTTGGGTTAGGGTTAGGATTAGGGTTAGGTTTAGTGTTTGGGTTTGGGTTAGGTTTTGGTTTATGGTTAGGTATAAGGTTAGGGTTAGGGTTTGGATTAGAGTTAGGGTTAGGGTTAGTGTTAGGGTTAGGGTTTGGGTTAGGTTTTTGTTCAGGTGTAGTGTTCGGGTTTAGGGTTAGTGTTAGGGTTAGGGTTAGGGTTAGTATTAGGCTTAGGGTTAGTGTTTGGGTTTGGGATAGGTTTAGGGTTTGGGTTAGGGTTAGGTTTAGGGTTAGGGTTTGAGTTAGGGTTAGGTTTAGGGTTAATGTTTGGGGATAGGGTTAGGTTTAGGGTTAGTGTTTGGTTTAGGGTTAGGGTTAGGGTTAGGGTTAGGTTTATGTTCAGGTTTAGTGTTCGGTTTTAGGGTTAGTGTTAGGGTTCGGTTTAGGGTTTGGGTTTGGGTTAAGATTAGGGTTATGATTAGTGTTTGGGTTAGGGTTAGGGTTAGGGTTAGGGTTTGGGTTAGGGTTAGGGTTAGGGTTAGGGTTTGGGTTTGGGTTAGGGTTAGGTTTAGAGGTAGGGTTTGGGTTAGGGTTAGGGTTAGTGTTAGGGTTTGGGTTGGGGTTAGGTTTAGGGTTAGGGTTAGGGTTTGTGCTAGGGTTAGGGTTAGGGTTAGGGTGTGCGTGTGAGTTAGGTTTAGGTTTAGGGTTAGGGTTAGGTTTAGAGTTAGGGTTTGGGTTAGGTTTAGGGTTAGTGTTAGGGTTAGGGTTAGGGTTAGGGTTAGGGTTAGGGTTAGGGTTTGTGTTAGGGTTAGGGTTAGGGTTAGGGTTAGGTTTAGGGTTAGGGTTAGGTTTAGGGTTTGGGTTAGGGTTAGGATTAGGGTCAGTTTTAGTGTTTGGGTTTGGGTTAGGGTTAGGGTTAGGGTTAGTGTTTGGGTTAGGGTTAGGGTTAGGGTTTTGGTTATTGTTAGGCTTAGGTGTAGGTTTACGGTTTGGGTTTGGGTAGGGGTAAGGGTTAGTGTTAAGTTCAGTGTTAGGGATTGGGTTTGGTTTATGGTTAGGTATAGGGTTAGGGTTAGGGTTTGGATTAGAGTTAGGGTTAGGGTTAGTGTTAGGGTTAGGGTTTGGGTTAGGTTTTTGTTCAGGTGTAGTGTTCGGGTTTATTGTTAGGGTTAGGGTTAGGGTTAGTGTTACGGTCAGGTTTAGGGTTAAGGTTTGGGTTAGGGTTGTGTTTAGGGATAGGGTTAGTTTTATGGGTTGGGTTAGGGTTAGGGTTAGGGTTAGTATTAGGCTTAGGGTTAGTGTTTGGGTTTGGGATAGGGTTAGGGTTTGGGTTAGGGTTAGGTTTAGGGTTAGGGTTTGGGTTAGGGTTAGGTTTAGGGTTAGGGTCAGGGTCAGGGTCAGGGTTAGGGTTAGGGTCAGGTTCAGGGTCAGGGTTAGCGTTAGGGTTAGGGTTAGGGTTAGGGTTAGGGTTAGGTTTAGGCTTAGGGAGTTCCCCAGGCATCAAGGTTTTTTTAAATGTTTATTTCCTATTTTTTTTTATGTTTGCGGAATCGGCTGCCCAGTGGTCAAGAGTACTCTAACACCCTTCAGAGCTCAGGAGCTCAGGTGGCGCTACCATTTTGCTCAGGCTTAGGAAGCGATAGGTCGTAGGTTCGAGGCCAGGCTCAGGAATGAAGCTAGGTTCAGAAATAGGGCCAGGGAGGAGGCGGGAGCTAGGAGCAGGTTGAGAGCAAGGAAACGCGAGATTGTTTTGGCCGGATCTGGTCGAGATTTACTTTAGATTTTTTTTTTCCCGTGTTTGGGTTTTGGATTTTGGATTTATTTATTTATTTATTTATTTATTTATTTCACTTTCAGGTCAGCGCCAGATTCTTGGTTCACTTCCGGGTTAAGGTTAGGGTTAGGGTTAGGGTTAGGGTTACGGTTACGGATAGGTTTCGGGTTAGGGTTAGGGTTCGGATTAGGGTTAGGATTAGGGTCAGGGTCAGGGTCAGGGTTAGAATTAGGTTTGGGGTTAGGGTTAGTGTTAGGGTCAGGGTCAGGGTCAGGGTCAGGGTCAGGTTCAGTGTCAGTGTCAGGGTCAGGGTCAGGGTCAGGGTCAGGGTTCGGGTTAGGGTTAGGGTTAGGGTTAGGTTTAGGGTTAGGGTTAGGGTTAGGTTTCGGGTTAGGGTTAGGGTTCGTGTTAGGTTTAGGGTTAGGGTCAGGATCAGGGTCAGGGTCAGGGTAAGGATCAGGGTGAGGTTTCGGGTTACGGTTAGTGTTAGGGTCAGGTTCAGGGTCAGGGTTAGGGTCAGGGTAAGGATCAGGGCAGGTTTCGGGTTACGGTTAGTGGTAGGGTCAGGTTCAGGGTCAGGGTCAGGGTCAGGTTCAGGGTCAGGGTTAGGATTAGGGTTAGGGTTAGGGTTAGGGTTAGGTTTAGGGTTAGGGAATTCCCCAGGCACAAACGTTTTTTTAAATATTTTTTTCTATTTTTTTTTATGTTTGCGGAATCGGCTGCCAAGTGGTCAAGAGTATTCTAACACCCTTCAGAGCTCAGCAGCTCAGGTGGCGCTACCGTTTTGCTCAGACTTAGGAAGCGATAGGTCGTATGTTCGAGGCCAGGCTCAGGACTGAAGCTAGGTTCAGAAATAGGGCCAGGGAGGAGGCGGGAGCTAGGAGCAGGTTGAGAGCAAGGAAATCCGGGATTGTTTTGGCCGGATCTGGCCGAGTTTGACTTTAGATTTTTTTTTTTCCCGAGTTTGGGTTTTTGAGTTTGGAATTATTTATTTATTTATTTATTTATTTATTTCACTTTCAGGTCAGCGACAGATTCTTGGTTCACTTCCGGGTTAGGCTTAGGGTTAGGGTTAGGGTTCGTGTTAGGGTTAGGGTTAGGGTAAGGGTTACGGTTAGGTTTCGGGTTAGTATTAGGGTAGGGTTAGTGTTAGGATTCGTGTTAGGGTTAGGGTTAGGGTAAGGGTTACGGTTAGGTTTCGGGTTATTGTTAGGGTTAGGGTCATTGTCAGCGTCAGGGTTAGGGTTCGGGTTAGGGTTAGGGTGAGGGTCAGGTTTAGGGTCAGGGTTAGGGTCAGGGTCAGGGTCAGGGTCAGGGTCAGGGTCAGGTTCAGGGTCAGTGTCAGTGTCAGGGTCAGGGTCAGGGTTAGGGTTAGGAGTAGTATTAGGGTTAGGTTTAGGCTTAGGGTTAGGGTAAGGTTTCGGATTAGGGTTAAGGTTCGGGTTAGGTTTAGGGTCAGGTTCAGGGTCAGGGTCAGGGTCAGGGTCAGGTTCAGGGTCAGGGTCAGGGTTAGGGTTAGGGTTAGGTTTAGGGTTAGGGTTAGGGTTAGGTTTAGGGTTAGGGAATTCCCCAGGCATCAACGTTTTTTTTAAATGTTTTTTTCCTATTTTTTTTATGTTTGCGGAATCGGCTGCCCAGTGGTCAAGAGTACTCTAACACCCTTCAGAGCTCAGGAGCTCAGGTGGCGCTACCATTTTGCTCAGGCTTAGGAAGCGATAGGTCGTAGGTTCGAGGCCAGGCTCAGGACTGAAGCTAGGTTCAGAAATAGGGCCAGGGAGGAGGTGGGAGCTAGGAGCAGGTTGAGAGCAAGGAAATGCGAGATTGTTTTGGCCGGATCTGGTCGAGATTTACTTTAGATTTTTTTTTTCCCGTGTTTGGGTTTTGGATTTTGGAATTATTTATTTATTTATTTATTTATTTATTTATTTCACTTTCAGGTCAGCGCCAGATTCTTGGTTCACTTACGGGTTAAGGTTAGGGTTAGGGTTAGGGTTAGGGTTACGGTTAGGGATAGGTTTCGGGTTAGGGTTAGGGTTTGGATTAGGGTTAGGATTAGGGTCAGGGTCAGGGTCAGGGTCAGGGTTAGGGTTAGGGTTAGGGTTAGGGTTAGAGTTCTTATTAGGGTTAGGGTTAGGGTTAGGATTCGGGTTTGGGTTAGCGTTAGGGTTAGGGTTCGGGTTAGGGTTAGGGTTAGGTTTGGGGTTAGGTTTAGTGTTAGGGTCAGGGTCAGGGTAAGGGTCAGGGTCAGGGTTCGGGTTAGGATTAGGGTTAGGGTTAGGTTTAGGGTTAGGGTTAGGGTAAGGTTTCGGGTTAGGGTTAGTGTTCGGGTTAGGTTTAGGGTTAGGGTCAGGGTCAGGGTCAGGGTCAGGGTTAGGGTTAGGGTTAGGGTTAGGTTTAGGGTCAGGGTCAGGGTCAGGTTCAGGGTCAGGGTCAGGGTTAGGGTTAGGGTTAGGGTTAGGTTTAGGTTTACGTTTAGGGAATTCCCCATGCATCAACGTTTTTTAAAATATTTTTTTCCTATTTTTTTTTATGTTTGCGGAATCGGCTGCCCAGTGGTCAAGAGTATTGTAACACCCTTCAGAGCTCATCAGCTCAGGTGGCGCTACCTTTTTGCTCAGGCTTAGGAAGCGATAGGTCGTAGGTTCGAGGCCAGGCTCAGGACTGAAGCTAGATTCAGAAATAGGGCCAGGGAGGAGGCGGGAGCTAGGAGCAGGTTGAGAACATGGAAATCCGAGATTGTTTTGGCCGGATCTGGCCGATATTGACTTTAGATTTTTTTTTTTCCCGAGTTTGGTTTTTTGATTTTGGAATTATTTATTTATTTATTTATGTATTTATTTATTTATTTATTTCACTTCCGTGTCAGCGCCAGATTCTTGGTTCACTTCCGGGTTAAGGGTAGGGTTAGGGTTAGGGTTAGGGATAGGTTTCGGGTTGGGGTTAGGGTTCGGATTAGGGTTAGGATTAGGGTCATGGTCAGGGTCAGGGTTAGGGTTAGGCTTAGGGTTAGGGTTAGGGTTAGGGTTCTTGTTAGGGTTAGGGTTAGGGTTAGGATTCGGGTTAGGTTAAGGGTTAGGGTTAGGGTTTGGGTTAGGGTTAGGGTTAGGTTTGGGGTTAGGGTTAGTGTTAGGGTCAGGGTCAGGGTCAGGGTCAGGGTCAGGTTCAGGGTCAGTGTCAGTGTCAGGGTCAGAGTCAGGGTTCGGGTTAGGATTAGTATTAGGGTTAGGTTTAGGGTCAGGTTCAGGGTCAGGTTCAGGGTCAGGGTCAGGGTTATGGTTAGGGTTCGGGTTAGGGTTAGGGTTAGGGTTAGGTTTAGGTTTAGGGAATTCCCCAGGCATCAACGTTTTTTTAAATGTTTTTTTCCTATTTTTTTTATGTTTGCGGAATCGACTGCCCAGTGGTCAAGAGTACTCTAACACCCTTCAGAGCTCAGGAGCTCAGGTGGTGCTACCATTTTGCTCAGGCTTAGGAAGCGATAGGTCGTAGGTTGTAGGTTCGAGGCCAGGGTCAGGACTGAAGCTAGGTTCAGAAATAGGGCCAGGGAGGAGGCGGGAGCTAGGAGCAGGTTGAGAACAAGGAAATCCGAGATTGTTTTGGCCGGATCTGGCCGAGATTGACTTTAGATTTTTTTTTTTCCCGAGTTTGGGTTTTTGATTTTGGAATTATTTATTTATTTATTTATGTATTTATTTATTTATTTATTTCACTTCCGTGTCAGCGCCAGATTCTTGGTTCACTTCCGGGTTAAGGTTAGGGTTAGGGTTAGGGTTAGGGTTAGGGTTAGAATTAGGTTTCGGGTTGGGGTTAGGGTTCGGATTAGGGTTAGGATTCGGGTCATGGTCAGGGTCAGGGTTAGGGTTAGGGTAAGGGTTAGGGTTAGGGTTAGGGTTCTTGTTAGGGTTAGGGTTAGGGTTAGGATTCGGGTTAGGTTTAGGGTTAGGGTTAGGGTTCGGGTTAGGGTTAGGGTTAGGTTTGGGGTTAGGTTTAGTGTTAGAGTCAGGGTCAGGGTCAGGGTCAGGGTCAGGTTCAGGGTCAGTGTCAGTGTCAGGGTCAGGGTCAGGGTCAGGGTCAGGGTCAGGGTTCGGGTTAGGATTAGGGTTAGGGTTAGGTTGAGGGATAGGGTAAGGGTAAGGTTTCGGGTTAGGGTTAGGTTTCGGGTTAGGTTTAGGGTGAGGTTCAGGGTCAGGGTCAGGGTCAGGGTCAGGTTCAGGGTCAGGGTTAGGGTTAGGGTTAGGGTTAGGTTTACGGTTAGGGTTAGGGTTAGGGTTAGGGTTAGGGTTCTTGTTAGGTTTAGGGTTAGTGTTAGGATTCGGGTTAGGGTTAGGGTTAGGGTTAGGGTTCGGGTTAGGGTTAGGGTTAGGTTTGGGGTTAGGGTTAGTGTTAGGGTCAGGGTCAGGGTCAGGGTCAGGGTCAGGTTCAGGGTCAGTGTCAGGGTCAGGGTCAGGGTCAGGGTCAGGGTCAGGGTTCGGGTCAGGGTTAGGGTTAGGGTTCGGGATAGGGTTAGGGTTAGGGTTAGGTTTCGGGTTAGGGTTAGGGTTCGGGTTAGGTTTAGTGTTAGGGTCAGCGTCAGGGACAAGGTCAGGGTAAGGGTCAGGGTCAGGTTTCGGGTTAGTGTTAGTGTTAGGCTCAGGTTCAGGGTCAGGGTCAGGTTCAGGGTCAGGGTTAGGGTTAGGGTTAGGGTTAGGGTTAGGGTTAGGTTTAGGGTTAGGGAATTCCCCAGGCATCAATGTTTTTTAAATATTTTTTTCCTATTTTTTTATGTTTGCCGAATTGGCCTCCAGTGGTCAAGATTATTCTAACACCCTTCAGAGCTCAGCAGCTCAGGTGGCACTACCGTTTTGCTCAGGCTTAGGAAGCGATAGGTCGTAGGTTCGAGGCCAGGCTCAGGACTGAAGCTAGGTTCAGAAATAGGGCCAGGGAGGAGGCGGGAGCTAGGAGCAGGTTGAGAGCAAGGAAATCCGAGATTGTTTTGGCCGGATCTGGATGAGATTGACTTTAGATTTTTTTTTTCCTGAGTTTGGGTTTTTGATTTTGGAATTATTTATTTATTTATTTATTTATTTATTTATTTATTAGTTATTTATTTCACTTCCAGGTCAGTGCCAGATTCTTGGTTCACTTCCGTGTTAGGGTTAGGGTTAGGGTTCGTGTTAGGGTTAGGGTTAGGGAAAGGGTTATGGTAAGGTTTCGGGTTAGGGTTAGGGTTAGGGTTAGGTTTAGGGTTAGGGTTAGGGTAAGGGTTAGGGTCAGGGTCAGGGTCAGGGTCATGGTCAGGGTTAGATTTAGGGTTAGGGTTAGGGTTAGGGATCGGGGTGGGGTTAGGGTTAGTGTCAGGGTCAGGGTCAGGGTCAGGGTCAGGTCAGGGTTAGGGTTAGCGTTAGGGTTAGGATTAGGGTTAGGGTTAGGGTTAGGTTAAGGGTTAGTTTCAGGGTCAGGGTCAGGGTCAGGGTCAGGTTCAGGGTTCGGGTTAGGGTTAGGGTTAGGGAATTCCCCAGGCATCAAGGTTTTTTCAAATATTTTTTTCCTATTTTTTTTTATGTTTGCGGAATCGGCCGCCCAGTGGTCAAGAGTATTCTAACACCCTTCAGAGCTCAGCAGCTCAGGTGGCGCTACCGTTTTACTCAGGCTTAGGAAGCGATATGTCGTAGGTTCGAGGCCAGGCTTAGGACTGAAGCTATGTTCAGTATTAGGGCCAGGGAGGAGGCGGGAGCTAGGAGCAGGTTGAGAGCAAGGAAATCCGAGATTATTTTGGCCGGATCTGGCCGAGATTGACTTTAGATTTTTTTTTTTCCCGAGTTTGGGTTTTTGATTTTGGAATTATTTATTTATTTATTTATTTATTTATTTATTTATTTATTTCACTTTCAGGTCAGCGCCAGATTCTTGGTTCACTTCCAGGTTAAGGTTAGGGTTAGGGTTAGGGTTAGGGTTAAGGTTAGGGATAGGTTTTGGGTTAGGGTTAGGGTTCGGATTAGGGTTAGGATTAGGGTCAGGGTCAGGGTCAGGGTTAGAATTAGGTTTGGGGTTAGGGTTAGTGTTAGGGTCAGGGTCAGGGTCAGGGTCAGGTTCAGTGTCAGGGTCAGGGTCAGGATCAGGGTCAGGGTCAGGTTTCGGGTTAGGGTTAGGTTTAGGGTTAGGGTTAGGGTTAGGTTTCGGGTTAGGGTTAGGGTTCGGGTTAGGTTTAGGGTTAGGGTCAGTATCAGGGTCAGGGTCAGGGTAAGGATCAGGGTCAGGTTTCGGGTTAGGGTTAGTGTTAGGGTCAGGTTCAGGGTCAGGGTCAGGGTCAGGGTCAGGGTCAGGTTCAGGGTCAGGGTTAGGATTAGGGTTAGGGTTAGGGTTAGGTTTAGGGTTAGTGAATTCCCCAGGCATAAACGTTTTTTTATATATTTTTTCTATTTTTTTTTATGTTTGCGGAAACGGCTGACCAGTGGTCAAGAGTATTCTAACACCCTTCAGAGCTCAGCAGTTCAGGTGGCGCTACCGTTTTGCTCAGACTTAGGAAGCGATAGGTCGTAGGTTCGAGGCCAGGCTCAGGACTGAAGCTAGGTTCAGAAATAGGGCCAGGGAGGAGGCGGGAGCTAGGAGCAGGTTGAGAGCAAGGAAATCCGAGATTGTTTTGGCTGGATCTGGCACAGTTTGACTTTAGATTTTTTTTTTCCCGAGTTTGGATTTTTGATTTTGGAATTATTTATTTATTTATTTATTTATTTCACTTCCGGGTCAGGGCCAGATTCTTGGTTCACCTCAGGGTTAGGGTTAGGGTTAGGGTTAGGGTTCGTGTTACGGTTAGGGTTAGGGTAAGGGTTACGGTTAGGTTTCGGGTTAGGATTAGGGTTAGGGTTAGGGTTAGGTTTCGTGTTAGGGTTAGGGTTAGGGTAAGGGTTCGGGTTAGGTTTCGGGTTAGGTTTAGGGTTAGGGTCAGGGTCAGGGTCAGGGTTAGGGTTCGGGTTAGGGTTAGTGTGAGGGTCAGGGTTAGGGTCAGGGTTAGGGTTAGGGTCAGGGTCCGGGTTAGGGTTAGGGTTAGGGAATTCCGCAGCATCAAGGTTTTTTTAAATATTTTTTTCCTATTTTTTTTTATGTTTGCGGAATTGGCGGCCCAGTTGTCAAGAGTATTCTAACACCCTTCAGAGCTCTGCAGCTCAGGTGGCGCTAGCGTTAGGCTCAGGCTTAGAAAGCGATAGGTCGTAGGTTCGAGGCCAGGCCCAGGACTGAGGCTACGTCCAGGAATAGGGCCAGGGAGGAGGCATGAGCTAGGAGCAGGTTGAGAACAAGGAAATCCGAGTTTGTTTTGGCCGGATCTGGCCGAGATTGACTTTAGATTTTTCTTTTTTTTCCCGAGTTTGGGTTTTGGATTTTGGAATTATTTATTTATTTATTTATTTATTTCACTTTCAGGTCAGCGCCAGATTCTTGGTTCACTTCCGGGTTAAGGTTAGGGTTAGGGTTAGGGTTAAGGTTAGGGTTAGGGATAGGTTTCGGGTTGGGGTTAGGGTTCGGATTAGGGTTAGGATTAGGGTCAGGGTCAGGGTTAGGGTTAGGGTTAGGGTTAGGGTTAGGGTTAGGGTTCTTGTTAGGGTTAGGGTTAGGGTTAGGATTCGGGTTAGGGTTAGGGTTAGGGTTAGGGATCGGGTTAGGGTTAGGGTGAGGTTTGGGGTTAGGGTTAGTGTTAGGGTCAGGGTCAGAGTCAGGGTCAGGTTCAGGGTCAGTGTCAGGGTCAGGGTCAGGGTCAGGGTCAGGGTCAGGGTTCGGGTTAGGGTTAGGGTTAGGGTTAGGGTTAGGGTTAGGGTTCGGATTAGGTTTAGGATTAGGGTCAGGGTCAGGGTCAGGGTTAGGGTTAGGGTTAGGGTTAGTGTTAGGGTTACGGTTAGGGATAGGTTTCGGGTTAGGGTTAGGGTTCGGATTAGGGTTAGGATTAGGGTCAGGGTCAGGGTCAGGGTTAGGGTTAGGGTTAGGGTTAGGGTTAGGGTTAGGGTTCTTATTAGGGTTAGGGTTAGGGTTAGGATTCGGGTTAGTGTTAGGGTTAGGGTTAGGGTTCGGGTTAGGGTTAGGGTTAAGTTTGGGGTTAAGGTTAGTGTTAGGGTCAGGGTCACGTTCAGGGTCAGGGTCAGGGTTCGGTTTAGGGTTAGGGTTCGGGTTAGGTTTAGGATTAGTGTCAGGGTCAGGGTCAGGGTCAGGGTTAGGGTTAGGGTTAGGGTTAGGTTTAGGGTCAGGGTCAGGGCCAGGTTCAGGGTCAGGGTAAGTGTTAGTGTTAGGGTTAGGGTTAGGGTTAGGTTTACGTTTAGGAAATTCCCCAGGCATCAACGTTTTTTTAAATATTTTTTTCCTATTTTTTTTAATGTTTGCGGAATCGGCCGCCCAGTGGTCAAGAGTATTATAAAACACTTCAGAGCTCAGCAGCTCAGGTGGCGCTACCATTTTGCTCAGGCTTAGGAAGCGATAGGTCGTAGGTTCGAGGCCAGGCTCAGGACTGAAGCTAGGTTCAGAAATAGGGCCAGGGAGGAGGCGGGAGCTTGGAGCATGTTGAGAACAAGGAAATCCGAGATTGTTTTTGCCGGATCTGGCCGAGATTGACTTTAGATTTTTTTTTCCCCGAGTTTGGGTTTTTGATTTTGGAATTATTTATTTATTTATTTCACTTCCGGGTAGGCGCAAGCAAATTGGTTCACTTCCGGATTAGGGTTAGGGTTAGGGTTAGGGTTCGTGTTAGGGTTAGGGTTAGGGTAAGGGTTACGGTTAGGTTTTGGGTTAGGGTTAGGGTTAGGGTTAGGGTTAGGGTTAGGGTCAGGGTCAGGGTCAGGGTCAGGGTAATGGTTAGGTTTAGGGTTAGGGTTAGGGTGAGGGTCAGGGTTTGGGTCAGGGTTAGGGTCAGGGTCAGGGTCAGGGTTAGGTTTAGGGTTAGGGTTAGGGTGAGGATCAGGGTTTGGGTCTGGGTTAGGGTCAGGGTCAGGGTCAGGGTTAGGTTTCAGGTTCGGGTTCGGGTTAGGTTTAGGGTTAGGGTTAGGGTTAGGGGTCGGGGTAGGGTTAGGGTTAGTGTCAGGGTCAGGGTCAGGGTCAGGGTCAGGGTTAGGGTTAGGGTTAGGGTTAGGATTAGGGTTAGGGTTAGGGATAGGGTTAGGGTCAGGGTCAGTGTCAGGGTCAGGGTCAGGTTCAGGGTTTGGGTTAGGGTTAGGGTTAGGGAATTCCCCAGGCATGAAGGTTTTTAAATATTTTTTTCTTTTTTTTTTATGTTTGCGGAATCGGCTGCCCATTGGTCAAGAGTATTCTAACACCCTTCAGAGCTCAGCAGCTCAGGTGGCGCTAGCGTTAGGCTCAGGCTTAGGAAGTGATAGGTCGTAGGTTCGAAGCCAGGCCCAGGACTGAGGCTACGTTCAGGAATAGGGCCAGGGAGGAGGCAGGAGCTAGGAGCAGGTTGAGAACAAGGACATCCGAGTTTGTTTTTCCGGATCTGGCCGAGATTGACTTTAGATTTTTCTTTTTTTTCCCGAGTTTGGGTTTTGGATTTTGGAATTATTTATTTATTTATTTATTTATTTATTTCACTTTCAGGTCAGCGCCAGATTCTTGGTTCACTTCCTGGTTAAGGTTAGGGTTAGGGTTAGGGTTAGGGTTAGGGTTCGGGTCAGGGTTAGGGTTAGGTTTGGGGTTAGGGTTAGTGTTAGGGTCAGGGTCAGGGTCAGGGTCAGGTTCAGGGTCAGTGTCAGGTTCAGGGTCAGGGTCAGGGTCAGGGTCAGGGTTCATGTTAGGGTTATGGTTCGGGTTAGGTTTAGGGTTAGGGTTAGGGTTAGGGTTGGGTTTCGGGTTAGGGTTAGGGTTCGGGTTAGGTTTAGGGTTACGGTCAGGGTCAGGGTCAGTGTCAGGGTAAGGGTCAGGGTCAGGTTTCGGGTTAGGGTTAGTGTTAGGTTCAGGTTCAGGGTCAGGGTCAGGGTCAGGGTCAGGTTCAGAGTCAGGGTTAGGGTTAGGGTTAGGTTTAGGGTTAGGGTTAGGTTTAGGGTTAGGGAATTACCCAGGCATCAACGTTTTTTTAAATATTTTTTCCTATTTTTTTTTATGTTTGCGGAATCGGCTGCCCAGTGGTCAAGAGTATTCTAACACCCTTCAGAGCTCAGCAGCTCAGATGGCGCTACCGTTTTGCTCAGGCTTAGGAAGCGATAGGTCGTAGGTTCGAGGCCAGGCGCAGGACTGAAGCTAGGTTCAGAAATAGGGCCAGGGAGGAGGCGGGAGCTAGGAGCAGGTTGAGAACAAGGATATCCGAGATTGTTTTGGCCGGATCTGGCCGAGATTGACTTTAGATTTTTTTTTTCCCGTGTTTGGGTTTTTGATTTTGGAATTATTTATTTATTTATTTATTTATTTCACTTCCGGGTCAGCGCAAGATTCTTGGTTCACTTCCGGATTAGGGTTAGGGTTAGGGTTAGGGTTCGTATTAGGGTTAGGGTTAGCGTAAGGGTTACGGTTAGGTTTTGGGTTAGGGTTAGGGTTAGGGTTAGGTTCAGGGTTAGGGTTACGGTTAGGGTTAGGGTCAGGGTCAGGGTCAGGGTCAGGGTCAGGGTTAGGTTTAGGGTTAGGGTTAGGGTGAGGATCAGGGTTTGGGTCAGGGGTAGGGTCAGGGTCAGGGTCAGGGTTAGGTTTCGTGTTCGGGTTCGGGTTAGGTTTAGGGTTAGGGTTAGGGTTAGGGGTAGGGTAGGGTTAGGGTTAGTGTCAGGGTCAGGGTCAGGGTCAGGGTCAGGGTCAGGGTTAGGGTTAGGGTTAGGGTTAGGATTAGGGTTATGGTTCGGGTTAGGTTTAGGGTTAGGGTTAGGGTTAGGGTTAGGGTTCGGGTTAGGGTTAGGGTTAGGTTTGGGGTTAGGGTTAGTGTTAGGGTCAGGGTCAGTGTCAGGGTCAGGGTCAGGTTCAGGGTCAGTGTCAGGGTCAGGGTCAGGGTCAGGGTCAGTGTCAGGGTTCAGGTCAGGGTTAGGGTTAGGGTTCGGGTTAGTGTTAGGGTTAGGGTTAGGTTTCGGGTTAGGGTTAGGGTTCGGGTTAGGTTTAGGGTTAGGTTCAGCGTCAGGGTCAGGGTAAGGGTAAGGGTCAGTGTCAGGTTTCGGGTTAGTGTTAGTGTTAGGGTCAGGTTCAGGGTCAGGGTCAGGTTCAGGGTCTGGGTTAGGGTTAGGGTTAGGGTTAGGGTTAGGGTTAGGGTTAGGTTTAGGGTTAGGGAATTCCCCAGGCATCAATGTTTTTTAAATATTTTTTTCCTATTTTTTTTATGTTTGCGGAATCGGCCGCCAGTGGTAAAGATTATTCTAACACCCTTCAGAGATCAGCAGCTCAGGTGGCACTACCGTTTTGCTCAGGCTTAGTAAGCGATAGGTCGTAGGTTCGAGGCCAGGTTCAGGACTGAAGCTAGGTTCAGAAATAGGGCCAGGGAGGAGGCGGGAGCTAGGAGCAGGTTTAGAGCAAGGAAATCCGAGATTGTTTTGGCCGGATCTGGATGAGATTGACTTTAGATTTTTTTTTTCCCGAGTTTGGGTTTTTGATTTTGGAATTATTTATTTATTTATTTATTTATTAGTTATTTATTTTACTTCCAGGTCAGTGCCAGATTCTTGATTCACTTCCGGGTTAGGGTTAGGGTTAGGGTTCGTGTTAGGGTTAGGGTTAGGGTAAGGGTTACGGTTAGGTTTCGGGTTAGGGTTAGGGTTAGGGTTAGGTTTAGGGTTAGGGTTAGGGTTCGGATTAGGGTTAGGATTAGGGTCAGGGTCAGGGTCAGGGTTAGAATTAGGTTTGGGGTTAGGGTTAGTGTTAGGGTCAGGGTCAGGGTCAGGGTCAGGGTCAGGTTCAGTGTCAGTGTCAGGGTCAGGGTCACGGTCAGGGTAAGGGTCAGGGTTCGGGTTACGGTTAGGTTTAGGGTTAGGGTTAGGGTTAGGTTTCGGGTTAGGGTTAGGGTTCGGGTTAGGTTTAGGCTTAGGGTCAGTATCAGGGTCAGGGTCAGGGTAAGGATCAGGGTCAGGTTCAGGGTCAGGGTTAGGATTAGGGTTAGGGTTAGGGTTAGGTTTAGGGTTAGTGAATTCCCCAGGCATAAACGTTTTTTTAAATATTTTTTCCTATTTTTTTTTATGTTTGCGGAAACGGCTGCCCAGTGGTCAAGAGTATTCTAACACCCTTCAGAGCTCAGCAGCTCAGGTGGCGCTACCGTTTTGCTCAGACTTAGGAAGCGATAGGTCGTAGGTTCGAGGCCAGGCTCAGGACTGAAGCTAGGTTCAGAAAAAGGGCCAGGGAGGAGGCGGGAGCTAGGAGCAGGTTGAGAGTAAGGAAATTCGAGATTGTTTTGGCCGGATCTGGCACAGTTTGACTGTAGATTTTTTTTTTCCCGAGTTTGGGTTTTTGATTTTGGAATTATTTATTTATTTATTTATTTATTTCACTTCCAGGTCAGCGCCAGATTCTTGGTTCACTTCAGGGTTAGGGTTAGGGTTAGGGTTCGTGTTACGGTTAGGGTTAGGGTAAGGGTTACGGTTAGGTTTCGGGTTAGGATTAAGGTTAGGGTTAGGGTTAGGGTTTGTGTTAGGGTTAGGGTTAGGGTAAGGGTTACGGTTAGGTTTCGGGTTAGGTTTAGGGTTAGGGTCAGGGTCAGGGTCAGGGTTAAGGTTCGGGTTAGGGTTAGTGTGTGGGTCAGGGTTAGGGTCAGGGTTAGGGTCAGGGTCAGGGTCAGGGTCAGGTTCAGGGTTCGGGTTAGGGTTAGGGTTAGGGAATTCCGCAGCATCAAGGTTTTTTTAAATATTTTTTTCCTATTTGTTTTTATGTTTGCGGAATCGGCGGCCTAGTTGTCAAGAGTATTCTAACACCCTTCAGAGCTCAGCAGCTCAGGTGGCGCTAGCGTTAGGCTCAGGCTTAGGAAGCGATAGGTCGTAGGTTCGAGGCCAGGCCCAGGACTGAGGCTACGTTCAGGAATAGGGCCAGGGAGGAGGCAGGAGCTAGGAGCAGGTTGAGAACAAGGAAATCCGAGTTTGATTTGGCCGGATCTGGCCGAGATTGATTTTAGATTTTTCTTTTTTTTCCCGAGTATGGGTTTTGGATTTTGGAATTATTTATTTATTTATTTATTTATTTCAATTTCAGGTCAGCGCCAGATTCTTGGTTCACTTCCGGGTTAAGGTTAGGGTTAGGGTTAGGGTTAGGGTTAGGGATAGGTTTCAGGTTGGGGTTAGGGTTCGGATTAGGGTTAGGATTAGGGTCAGGGTCAGGGTCAGGGTTAGGGTTAGGGTTAGGGTTAGGGTTTGGGTTAGGGTTCTTGTTAGGGTTAGGGTTAGGGTTAGGATTCGGGTTAGGGTTAGGGGTAGGGTTAGGGTTCGGGTTAGGTTTAGGGTTAGGTTTGGGGTTAGGGTTAGTGTTAGGGTCAGGGTCAGAGTCAAGGTCAGGTTCAGGGTCAGGGTCAGGGGCAGGGTCAGGGTCAGGGTCGGGGTTCGGGTTAGGATTAGGGTTAGGGTTAGGTTTAGGGTTAGGGTTAGGGTAAGGTTTCGGGTTAGGGTTAGGGTTCGGGTTAGGTTTAGGTTCAGGTTCAGGGTCAGGGTCAGGGTCAGGTTCAGGGTCAGGGTTCGGGTTAGGGTTAGGGTTAGGGTTAGGGTTAGGTTTAGGTTTAGGGAATTCCCCAGGCATCAACTTTTTTTTAAATGTTTTTTTCCTATTTTTTTTATGTTTGCGGAATCGGCTGCCCAGTGGTCAAGAGTATTCTAACACCCTTCAGAGCTCATGAGCTCAGGTGGCGCTACCATTTTGCTCAGGCTTAGGAAGCGATAGGTCGTAGGTTCGAGGCCAGGCTCAGGACTGAAGCTAGGTTCAGAAATATGGCCAGGGAGGAGGCGGGAGCTAGGAGCAGGTTGAGAGCAAGGAAATGCGAGATTGTTTTGGCCGGATCTGGTAGAGATTTACTTTAGATTTTTTTTTCCCGTGTTTGGGTTTTGGATTTTGGAATTATTTATTTATTTATTTATTTATTTATTTATTTCACTTTCAGGTCAGCGCCAGATTCTTGGTTCACTTCCGGGTTAAGTTTAGGGTTAGGGTTAGGGTTAGGGTTACGGTTAGGGATAGGTTTCTGGTTAGGGTTAGGGTTCGGATTAGGGTTAGGATTAGGGTCAGGGTCAGGGTCAGGGTTAGGGTTAGGGTTAGCGTTAGGGTTAGGGTTAGGGTTCTTATTAGGGTTAGGGTTAGGGTTAGGATTCGGGTTAGGTTTAGGGTTAGGGTTAGGGTTCGGGTTAGGGTTAGGGTTAGGTTTGGGGTTAGGGTTAGTGTTAGGGTCAGGGTCAGGGTCAGGGTCAGGGTCAGGGTCAGGGTTCGGTTTACGGTTAGGGTTCGTGTTATGTTTAGGGTTAGGGTCAGGGTCAGGGTCAGGGTCAGGGTTAGGTTTAGGGTTAGGGTTAGGTTTAGGGTCAGGGTTTGGGTCAGGGTTAGGGTCAGGGTCAGGGTCAGGGTTAGGTTTCGTGTTCGGGTTCGGGTTAGGTTTAGGGTTATGGTTAGGGTTAGGGTTAGGGGTCTGGGTAGGGTTAGGTTTAGTGTCAGGGTCAGGGTCAGGGTCAGGGTTAGGGTTAGGGTTAGGGTTAGGATTAGGGTTAGGGTTAGGGTTAGGTTTAGGGTTAGGGTCAGGGTGAGTGTCAGGGTCAGGGTCAGGTTCAGGGTTCGGGTTAGGGTTAGGGTTAGGGAATTACCCAGGCATCAAGGTTTTTTAAATATTTTTTTCCTTTTTTTTTTATGTTTGCGGAATCGGCTGCCCAGTGGTAAAGAGTATTCTAACATCCTTCAGAGCTCAGCAGCTCAGGTGGCGCTAGCGTTAGGCTCAGCCTTAGGAAGCGATAGGTCGTAGGTTCGAGGCCAGGTCCAGGACTTGAGGCTACGTTCAGGAATAGGACGAGGTAGAGGGTAGGAGCTAGGAGCAGGTTGAGAATAAGGAAATCCGAGTTTGTTTTGGCTGGATCTGGCCGAGATTGACTTTAGATTTCTCTTTTTTTTCCCGAGTTTGGGTTTTGGATTTTGGAATTATTTATTTATTTATTTATTTATTTGTTTATTTATTTCACTTCCCGGTCAGCGCCAGATTCTTGGTTCACTTCCGGGTTAGGGTTAGGGTTAGAGTTCGTGTTAGGGTTAGGGTTAGGGTAAGGGTTACGGTTAGGTTTCGGGTTAGGGTTAGGGTTAGGGTTAGGTTTAGGGTTAGGGTTAGGGTTAGGGTTAGGGTCAGGGTCAGGGTCAGGGTCAGGGTCAGGGTTAGATTTAGGGTTAGGGTTAGTGTCAGGGTCAGGGTCAGGGTCAGGTCAGGGTTAGGGTTAGAGTTAGGGTTAGGGTTAGGATGAGGGTTAGGGTTAGGGTTAGGTTTAGGGTTAGGGTCAGGGTCAGGGTCAGGGTCAGGGTCAGGTTCAGGGTTCGGGTTAGGGTTAGGGTTAGGGAATTTCCCAGGCATCAAGGTTTTTTTAAATATTTTTTTCCTATTTTTTTTTATGTTTGCGGAATCGGCCGCACAGTGGTCAAGAGTATTCTAACACCCAACAGAGCTCAGCTGTTCAGGTGGCGCTACCGTTTTACTCAGGCTTAGGAAGCGATAGGTCGTAGGTTCGAGGCCAGGCTCAGGACTGAAGCTAGGTTCAGAAATAGGGCCAGGGATGAGGCGGGAGCTAGGAGCAGGTTGAGAGCAAGGAAATCCGAGATTGTTTTGGCCGGATCTGGCCGAGATTGACTTTAGATTTTTCTTTTTTTTCCCTAGTTTGTGTTTTGGATTTTGGAATTATTTATTTATTTATTTATTTATTTCACTTTCAGGTCAGCGCCAGATTCTTGGTTCACTTCCGGGTTAAGGTTAGGCTTAGGGTTAGGGTTAGGGTTAGGGTTAGAGATAGGTTTCGGGTTAGGGTTAGGGTTCGGAATAGGGTTAGGATTAGGGTCAGGGTCAGGGTCAGGGTTAGGGTTAGGTTCAGGGTTAGGTTTGGGGTTAGGGTTAGTGTTAGGATTAGGGTTAGGGTTAGGATTCGGGTTAGGTTTAGGGTTAGGTTTGGGTTTAGGGTTAGTGTTAGGGTCAGGGTCAGGGTCAGGGTCTGGTTCAGTGTCAGTGTCAGGGTCAGGGTCAGGGTCAGGGTTCGGGTTAGGGTTAGGGTTAGGGTTAGGTTTAGGTTTAGGGTTAGGGTTAGGTTTCGGGTTAGGGTTAGGGTTCGGGATAGGTTTATTTTTAGGGTCAGGATCAGGGTCAGGGTCAGGGTAAGGGTCAGGGTCAGGTTTCGGATTAGGGTTAGTGTTAGGGTCACGTTCAGGGTCAGGGTCAGGTTCAGGGTCAGGGTTCGGATTAGGGTAAGGGTTAGGGTTAGGTTTAGGGTTAGGGAATTCCCCAGGCATAAACGTTTTTTTAAATATTTTTTCCTATTTTTTTTATGTTTGCGGAATCGGCTGCCCAGTGGTCAAGAGTATTCTAACACCCTTCAGAGCTCAGCAGCTCAGGTGGCGCTACCGTTTTGCTCAGGCTTAGGAAGCGATAGGTCGTAGGTTCGAAGCCAGGCTCAGGACTGAAGCTAGGTTCAGAAATAGGGCCAGGGAGGAGGCAGGAGCTAGGAGCAGGTTGAGAGCAAGGAAATCCGAGATTGTTTTAGCCGGATATGGCCGAGTTTGACTTTAGATTTTTTTTTCCCGAGTTTGGGTTTTTGATTTTGGAATTATGTATTTATTTATTTATTTCACTTCCGGGTCAGCGCCAGATTCTTGGTTCACTTCCGGGTTAGGGTTAGGATTAAGGTTAGGGTTCGTGTTATGGTTAGGGTAAGGGTTACGTTTAGGTTTCGGTTTAGGGTAAGGGTTAGGGTTAGCTTTAGGGTTAGGGTTAGGGTTAGGGTTAGGGTCAGGGTCAGGGTCAGGGTCAGGGTTAGGTTTTGGGTTAGGGTTATTGTGAGGGTCAGGGTTTGGGTCAGTGTTAGGGTCAGGGTCAGGGTTAGGTTTAGGGTTCGGGTAAGGGTTAGGTTTAGGGTTAGGGTTAGGTTTAGGGGTCGGGGTAGAGTTAGGGTTAGTGTCAGGGTCAGGGTCAGGGTCAGGGTCAGGATTAGGATTAGGGTTAGGTTTAGGGTTAGGATTCCGGTTAGGGTTACGGTTAGGGTTAGGGTTCGTGTTAGGGTTAGGTTTGGGGTTATGGTTAGTGTTAGGGTCAGCGTCAGGGTCAGGGTCAGGGTCAGGGTCAGCGTCAGTGTCAGGGTCAGCGTCAGGGTGAGGGTCAGGGTGAGGGTTCGGGTTCGGGTTCGGGTTAGGGTTAGGGTTAGGTTTAGGGTTAGGGTTAGGGTTAGGTTTCGGGTTAGGGTTAGGGTTCGGGTTAGGTTTAGGGTTAGGGTCAGGGTCAGGGTCAGGGTCAGGGTCAGGGTCAGGGTCAGGTTTCGGGTTAGGATTAGTGTTACGGTCAGTTTCAGGGTCACTGTCAGGGTCAGGGTCAGGTTCAGGGTCAGGGTTAGGGTTAGGGTTAGGGTTAGGGTTAGGTTTAGGGATAGATTTAGGGTTAGGGAATTCCCCAGGCATCAAAGTTTTTTTAAATTTTTTTTTTCCTATTTTTTTTTAATGTTTGCGGAATCGGCCGCCCAGTGGTCAAGAGTATTCTAACACACTTCAGAGCTCAGCAGCTCAGATGGCGCTACCGTTTTGCTCAGGCTTAGGAAGCGATAGATCGTAGGTTCGAGGCCAGGCTCAGGAAAGAAGCTAGGTTCAGAAATAGGGCCAGGGTGGAGGCGGGAGCTAGGAGCAGGTTGAGAGCAAGGAAATCCGAGATTGTTTTGGCCGGATCTGGCCGAGATTGCCTTTGATTTTTTTTTCCCGAGTTTGGGTTTTTGATTTTGGAATTATTTATTCATTTATTTATGTATTTATTTATTTATTTCACTTCCGTGTCAGCGCCAGATTCTTGGGTCACTTCCGGGTTAAGGTTAGGATTAGGGTTAGGGTTAGGGTTAGGGTTAGGGATAGGTTTCGGGTTGGGGTTAGGGTTCGGATTAGGGTTAGGATTAGGGTCATGGTCAGGGTCAGGGTTAGGGTTAGGGTTAGGGTTAGGATTAGGGTTAGGGTTAGGTTTAGGTTTAGGGTTAGGGTAAGGTTTATGTTTAGGGAATTCCCCAGGCATCAACGTTTTTTTAAATATTTTTTTCCTATTTTTTTTATGTGTGCGGAATCGGCTGCCCAGTGGTCAAGAGTATTCTAACACCCTTAAGAGCTCAGCAGCTCAGGTGGCGCTACCTTTTTGCTCAGGCTTAGGAAGTGATAGGTCGTAGGTTCGAGGCCAGGCTCAGGACTGAAGCTAGGTTCAGAAATAGGGCCAAGGAGGAGGCGGGAGCTAGGAGCAGTTTGAGAACAAGGAAATCCGAGATTGTTTTTGCCGGATCTGGCCGAGATTGACTTTAGATTTTTTTTTTTCCCGAATTTGGGTTTTTGATTTTGGAATTATTTATTTATTTATTTATTTATTTATTTATTTCACTTCCGGGTCAGCGCAAGATTCTTGGTTCACTTCCGGATTAGGGTTAGGGTTAGGGTTAGGGTTCGTGTTAGGGTTAGGGTAAGGGTTACGGTTAGGTTTCGTGTTAGGGTTAGGGTTAGGGTTAGGTTTAGGGTCAGGGTTAGGTTTAGGGTTAGGGTTAGGGTGAGGGTCACGGTTTGGGTCAGGGTTAGGGTCAGGTTCAGGGTCAGGGTTAGGTTTCGGGTTCGGGTTCGGGTTAGGTTTAGGGTTAGGGTTAGGGTTAGGGGTCGGGGTAGGGTTAGGGTTAGTGTCAGGGTCAGGGTCAGGGTCAGGGTCAGGGTCAGGGTCAGGGTTAGAGTTAGGGTTAGGATTAGGGTTAGGGTTAGGGTTAGGGTTAGGGTTAGGGTCAGGGTCAGTGTAAGGGTCAGGGTCAGGTTCAGGGTTAGGGTTAGTTTTAGGGTTAGGGAAATCCCCAGGCATCAATGTTTTTTTAAATATATTTTTCCTATTTTTTTTTATGTTTGCGGAATCGGCCGCCAGTGGTCAAGAGTATTCTAACACCCTTCAGAGCTCAGTAGCTCAGGTGGCGCTACCGTTTTGCTCAGGCTTAGGAAGCGATAGGTCGTAGGTTCGAGGCCAGGTTCAGGACTGAAGCTAGGTTCGGAAATAGAGCCAGGGAGGAGGCGGGAGCTAGGAGCAGGTTGAGAGCCAGGAAATCCGAGATTGTTTTGGCCGGATCTGGATGAGATTGACTTTAGATTTTTTTTTTCCCGAATTTGGATTTTTGATTTTGGAATTATTTATTTATTTATTTATTTATTTCACTTCCAGGTCAGCGCCAGATTCTTGGTTCACTTCCGGGTTAGGGTTAGGGTTAGGGTTAGGGTTAGGGTTCGTGTTAGGGTTAGGGTTAGGGTAAGGGTTACGGTTAGGTTTCGGGTTAGGGTTAGGGTTAGGGTTAGGTTTAGGGTTAGGGTTAGTGTTAGGGTTAGGGTCAGGGTCAGGGTCAGGGTCATGGTCAAGGTTAGATTTAGGGTTAGGGTTAGGGTTAGGGATCGGGGTAGGGTTAGGGTTAGTGTCAGGGTCAGGGTCAGGGTCAGGGTCAGGTCAGGGTTAGGGTTAGGGTTAGGATTAGGGTTAGGGTTAGGGTTAGGTTTAGGGTTAGGGTCAGGGTCAGGGTCAGGGTCAGGGTCAGGTTCAGGGTTCGGGTTAGGGTTAGGCTTAGGGAATTCCCCAGGCATCAAGGTTTTTTTAAATATTTTTTTCCTATTTTTTTTTATGTTTGCGGAATCGGCCGCCCAGTGGTCAAGAGTATTCTAACACCCTTCAGAGCTCAGCAGCTCAGGTGGCGCTACCGTTTTTCTCAGGCTTAGGAAGCGATAGGTCGTAGGTTCGAGGCCAGGCTTAGGACTGAAGCTAGGTTCAGAAATAGGGCCAGGGAGGAGGCGGGAGCTAGGAGCAGGTTGAGAGCAAGGAAATCCGAGATTGTTTTGGCCGGATCTGGCACAGTTTGACTTTAGATTTTTTTTTTCCCGAGTTTGGGTTTTTGATTTTGGAATTATTTATTTATTTATTTATTTCACTTCCGGGTCAGCGCCAGATTCTTGGTTCACTTCCGGGTTAGGGTTAGGGTTAGGGTTAGGGTTCGTGTTAGGGTTAAGGTTAGGGTAAGGGTTACGGTTAGGTTTAGGGTTTGGATTAGGGTAGGGTTAGGGTTAGGGTTCGTGTTAGGGTTAGGGTTAGGGTAAGGGTTACGGTTAGGTTTCGGGTTATTGTTAGGGTTAGGGTCAGGGTCAGCGTCAGGGTTAGGGTTCGGGTTAGGGTTAGGGTGAGGGTCAGGGTTAGGGTCAGGGTTAGGGTCAGGTTCAGGGTCAGGGTCAGGGTCAGGGTCAGGTTCAGGGTTCGGGTTAGGGTTAGGGTTAGGGAATTCCCCAGCATCAAGGTTTTTTTAAATATTTTTTTCCTATTTGTTTGTATGTTTGCGGAAACGGCGGCCCAGTGGTCAAGAGTATTCTAACACCCTTCAGAGCTCAGCAGCTCAGGTGGCGCTAGCGTTAGGCTCAGGCTTAGGAAGCGATAGGTCGTAGGTTCGAGGCCAGGCCCAGGACTGAGGCTACGTTCAGGAATAGGGCCAGGGAGGAGGCAGGAGCTACGAGCAGTTTGAGAACAAAGAAATCCGAGTTTGTTTTGGCCGGATCTGGCCGAGATTGACTTTAGATTTTTCATTTTTTTTCCGAGTTTGAGTTTTGGATTTTGGAATTATTTATTTATTTATTTATTTATTTATTTATTTCACTTTCAGGTCAGCGACAGATTCTTGGTTCACTTCCGGGTTAAGGTTAGGGTTAGGGTTAGGGTTAGGGTTAGGATTAGGGATAGGTTTCGGGTTGGGGTTAGGGTTCGGATTAGGGTTAGGATTAGGGTCAGGGCCAGGGTCAGGGTTAGGGCTAGGGTTAGGGTTAGGGTTAGGTTTCTTGTAAGGATTAGGGTTAGGGTTAGGATTCGGGTTAGGGTTAGGTTTAGGGTTAGGGTTCGGGTTCGGGTTAGGATTAGGTTTGGGGTTAGGGTTAGTGTTAGGGTCAGGGTCAGGGTCAGGGTCAGGGTCAGGTTCAGGGTCAGGGTTAGGGTTAGGGTTAGGGTTAGGTTTAGGGTTTGGATTAGGGATAGGTTTCGGGTAGGGGTTAGGGTTTGGATTAGCGTTAGGATTAGGGTCAGGGTCAGGGTCAGGGTTAGGGTTAGGGTTAGGGTTAGGGTTAGGGTTAGGGTTCTTGTTAGGGTTAGGATTAGGGTTAGGATTCGGATTAGGGTTAGGGTTAGGGTTAGGGTTCGGGTTAGGTTTAGGGTTAGGTTTGGGGTTAGGGTTAGTGTTAGGGTCAGGGTCAGGGTCAGGGTAAGATTCAGGGTCAGTGTCAGTGTCAGGGTAAGGGTCAGGGTTCGGGTTAGGATTTCTTTAGGGTTAGGTTTAGGGTTAGGGTTAGGGTAAGGGTTAGGGTTAGGGTTAGGGTTAGGGTTAGGGTTAGGGTTAGGGTTAGGGTTAGGGTTAGGTTAGGGTTAGGGTTAGGGTTAGGGTTAGGGTTCTTGTTAGGGTTAGGATTAGGGTTAGGATTCGGGTTAGGGTTAGGGTTAGGGTTAGGGTTCGGTTTAGGTTTGGGGTTAGGGTTAGTGTTAGGGTCAGGGTCAGGGTCAGGGTCAGGTTCAGGGTCAGTGTCAGGGTCAGGGTCAGGGTCAGGGTCAGGGTCAGGGTCAGGGTTCGGGTTAGGATTAGGGTTAGGGTTAGGTTTAGGGTTAGGTTTAGGGTTAGGGAATTAGGGTTAGGGTTAGGGTTAGGGTTAGGGTTAGGGTTAGGGAATTCCCCAGGCATCAACGTTTTTTTAAATGTTTTTTTCCTGTTTTTTTTATGTTTGCGGAATCGGCTGCCCAGTGGTCAAGAGTACTCTAACACCCTTCAGAGCTCAGGAGCTCAGGTGGCGCTACCATTTTGCTCAGGCTTAGGAAGCGATAGGTCGTAGGTTCGAGGCCAGGCTCAGGACTGAAGCTAGGTTCAGAAATAGGGCCAGGGAGGAGGTGGGAGCTAGGAGCAGGTTGAGAGCAAGGAAATGCGAGATTGTTTTGGCCGGATCTGGTCGAGATTTTCTTTAGATTTTTTTTTCCCGTGTTTGGGTTTTGGATTTTGGAATTATTTATTTATTTATTTATTTATTTATTTCTCTTTCAGGTCAGAGCAAGATTCTTGGTTCACTTCCGGGTTAAGGTTAGGGTTAGGGTTAGGGTTAGGGTTACGGTTAGGGATAGGTTTTGGGTTAGGGTTGGGGTTCGGATTGGTGTTAGGATTAGGGTCAGGGTCAGGGTGAGGGTTAGGGTTAGGGTTAGGGTTAGGGTTAGGGTTAGGGTTCTTATTAGGGTAAGGGTTAGGGTTAGGATTCGGGTTAGGGTTAGGGTTAGGGTTAGGGTTCGGTTTAGGGTTAGGGTTAGGTTTGGGGTTAGGGTTAGTGTTAGGGTTAGGGTCAGGGTAAGGGTCAGGGTCAGGGTTCGGGTTAGGATTAGGTTTAGGGTTAGGTTTAGGGTTAGGGTCAGGGTCAGGGTCAGGTTCAGGGTTCGGGTTAGGGTTAGGGTTAGGTTTAGGGTCAGGGTCAGGGTCAGGTTCAGGGTCAGGGTGAGGGTTAGGGTTAGGGTTAGGGTTAGGTTTAGGTTTACGTTTAGGGAATTCCCCAGGCATCAACGTTTTTTAAAATATTTTTTTCCTATTTTTTTTATGTTTGCGGAATCGGCTGCCCAGTGGTCAAGAGTATTCTAACACCCTTCAGAGCTCGTCAGGTGGCGCTACCTTTTTGTTCAGGCTTAGGAAGCGATAGGTCGTAGGTTCGAGGCCAGGCTCAGGACTGAAGCTAGGTTCAGAAATAGGGCCAGGGAGGAGGCGGGAGCTAGGAGCAGGTTGAGAACAAGGAAATCCGAGATTGTTTTGGCCGGATCTTGCCGAGATTGACTTTAGATTTTTTTTTTTCCCGAGTTTGGGTTTTTGATTTTGGAATTATTTATTTATTTATTTATGTATTTATTTATTTATTTATTTTACTTCCGTGTCAGCGCCAGATTCTTGGTTCACTTCCGGGTTAAAGTTAGGGTTAGGGTTAGGGTTAGGGTTAGGGATAGGTTTCGGGTTGGGGTTAGGGTTCGGATTAGGGTTAGGATTAGGGTCAGGGTCAGGGTCAGGGTTAGGGTTAGGGTTAGGGTTAGGGTTAGGGTTCTTGTTAGGGTTAGGGTTAGGGTTAGGATTCGGGTTAGGATTAGGGTTAGGGTTAGGGTTCGGGTTAGGGTTTGGGTTAGGTTTGGGGTTAGGGTTAGTGTTAGGGTCAGGGTCAGGGTCAGGGTCAGCGTCAGGTTCAGGGTCAGTGTCAGTGTCAGGGTCAGGGTCAGGGTCAGGGTTCGGGTTAGGATTAGGGTTAGGGTTAGGTTGAGGGTTAGGGTTAGGGTAAGGTTTCGGGTTAGGGTTAGGTTTCGGGTTAGGTTTAGGGTGAAGTTCAAGGTCAGGGTCAGGGTCAGGGTCAGGGTCAGGTTCAGGGTCAGTGTCAGGGTCAGGGTCAGGGTCAGGGTCAGGGTCAGGGTCAGGGTCAGGGTTCGGGTTAGGATTAGGGTTAGGGTTAGGGTTATGGTTAGGGAATTCCCCAGGCATCAACGTTTTTTTAAATGTTTTTTTCCTATTTTTTTTATGTTTGCGGAATCGGCTGCCCAGTGGTCAAGAGTACTCTAACACCCTTCAGAGCTCAGGAGCTCAGGTGGCGCTACCATTTTGCTCAAGCTTAGGAAGCGATAGGTCGTAGGTTCGAGGCCAGGCTCAGGACTGAACCTAGGTTCAGAAATAGGGCCAGGGAGGAGGTGGGAGCTAGGAGCAGGTTGAGAGCAAGGAAATGCGAGATTATTTTGGCCGGATCTGGTCGAGATTTACTTTAGATTTTTTTTTTCCCGTGTTTGGGTTTTGGATTTTGGAATTATTTATTTATTTATTTATTTATTTATTTATTTCACTTTCAGGTCAGCGCCAGATTCGTGGTTCACTTCCGGGTTAAGGTTAGGGTTAGGGTTAGGGTTAGCGTTACGGTTAGGGATTGGTTTCGGGTTAGGGTTAGGGTTCGTATTAGGATTAGGATTAGGGTCAGGGTCAGGGTCAGGGTTAGGGTTAGGGTTAGGGTTAGGATTAGGATTAGGGTTCTTGTTAGGTTTAGGGTTAGTGTTAGGATTCGGTTTAGAGTTAATGTTGGGTTTAGGGTTCAGGTTAGGGTTAGGGTTAGGGTTAGTGTTTGGGTTAGGGTTAGGTTTAGGGTTAGGGATACGATTAGGATTAGGGTTATGGTTTGAGTTAGGGTTAGGATTAGGGTTAGGGATAGGGTTACGGTTAGGGTTAGGGTGTGAGTTTAGTTTAGGTTTAGGTTTAGGGTTTCCGTTTGGGTTAGGGTGAGTGTTAGGGTTAGGGTTAGGGTTAGTGTTAAGTTCAGTGTTAGGTTTTGGGTTTGGTTTATGGTTAGGTATAGGGTTAGGGTGTCTGTTTGTATTAGAGTTAGGGTTAGGGTTAGTGTTAGGGTTAGGGTTTGGGTTAGGTTTATGTTCAGGTTTAGTGTTCGGGTTTAGGGTTAGGGTTAGGGTTAGGGTTAGTGTTAGGTTCAGGTTTAGGGTTAAGGTTTGGGTTAGGGTTGTGTTTAGGGATAGGGTTAGTTTTATGGGTTCGGTTAGAGTTAGGGTTAGGGTTAGGGTTAGGATTAGGCTTAGGGTTAGTGTTTGGGTTTGGGATAGGGTTAGGGTTTGGGTTAGGGTTAGGTTTAGGGTTAGGGTTTGGGTTAGGTTTAGGTTTAGGTTTAATGTTTGGGTTACGGTTAGGTTTAGGGTCAGGGTTTGGTTGATTGTTAGGCTTAGGTTTAGTGTTAGGGTTAGGGTTAGGGTTAGGGTTTGGTTTAGTGTTAGGTTTAGGGTTAGCGTTAGGGTTAGGGTTATGGTTACAGTTAGAGTTTGGGTTAGGGTTAGGGTTAGGGTTAGGGTTAGAATTAGGGTTAGGGTTAGGGTTAGGGTTTGAGTTAGGGTTAGGGTTAGGGTTAGGGTTACGGTCAGGGTTTGGGTTAGGGTTAGTGTTACGATTAGGTTCATGGTTTGGGTGAGGGTTACGGTTATGTTTTGGGTTTGGGTTGGGGTATGGGTTAGGGTTAGGGTTAGGGTTTGAGTTACAGTTAGGGTTAGGGTTTGGGTTACTGTTAGGGTTAGGGTTAGGTTAGGGTTAGGGTTCTTGTTAGGATTAGGGTTAGGGCTAGGATTCGGGTTAGGGTTAGGGTTAGGGTTAGGGTTCGGGTTAGGGTTAGGGTTAGGGTTAGTGTTTTGGTTAGGGTTAGGTTTAGGGTTAGGGATACGATTAGGATTAGGGTTATGGTTTGAGTTAGGGTTAGGATTAGGGTTAGGGATAGGGTTACGGTTAGGGTTAGGGTGTGAGTTTAGTTTAGGTTTAGGTTTAGGGTTTCCGTTTGGGTTAGGGTGAGTGTTAGGGTTAGGGTTAGGGTTAGTGTTAAGTTCAGTGTTAGGTTTTGGGTTTGGTTTATGGTTAGGTATAGGGTTAGGGTGTCTGTTTGTATTAGAGTTAGGGTTAGGGTTAGTGTTAGGGTTAGGGTTTGGGTTAGGTTTATGTTCAGGTTTAGTGTTCGGGTTTAGGGTTAGGGTTAGGGTTAGGGTTAGTGTTAGGTTCATGGTTTGGGTGAGGGTTACGGTTATGTTTTGGGTTTGGGTTGGGGTATGGGTTAGGGTTAGGGTTAGGGTTTGAGTTACAGTTAGGGTTAGGGTTTGGGTTACTGTTAGGGTTAGGGTTAGGTTAGGGTTTGGGTTTGGTTTAGGGTTAGGGTTAGATTTAGGGTTTGGGTTAGGGTTAGGGTTAGGGTTTTGGTTAGTGTTAGGGTTATTGTCAGGGTTTGGGTGGGTTAGGGTGTGCATTTGGGTTAGGGTTAGCTTTAGGGTTAGGGTTAGGTTTAGGGATAGTGTTATGGTTTGGATTCTGGTTATGGTTAGGGTTTGGTTTACGGTTAGGGTTAGGGTTAGGGTTTGGGTTTGGGTTAGGATTAGGGTTAAGGTTAGGGTTAGGGTTTGTGTTTGGTTTAGGGTTAGGGTTAGGGTTAGGGTTTGGGTTAGATTTAGTGTTAGGGTTTGGGTTATTGTTAAGTTCAGTGTTAGGGTTTGGGTTTGGTTTAGGGTTATGTATAGGGTTAGTGTTTGGGTTTGGATTAGAGTTAGGGTTAGGGTTAGTGTTAGGGTTATGGTTTGGTTTAGGTTTATGTTCAGGTTTAGTATTCGGTTTTAGGGTTAGGGTTAGGGTCAGGTTTACGGTTAAGGTTTGGGTTATGGTTGTGTTTAGGGATAGGGTGATTTTTATGGGTTCCGTGAGGGTTAGGGTTAGGATTAGGCTTAGGGTTAGTGTTTGGGTTTGGGTTATGATTAGGGTTTGTGTTAAGGCTAGGTTTAGGGTTAGGGTTTGGGCTAGGGTTAGGTTTAGGGTTAGGGTTTGGGTTAGGGTTAGGTTTAGGGTTAATGTTTGGGTTAGCTTTAGGGTTAGGGTTTGGGTTAGGGTTAGGATTATGGTTATGGTTATGGTTTGGGTTAGTTTTAGGTTTAGGGTTAGGGTTTAGGTTAGGTTTAGGTTTAGTGTTAATATTTGGGTTAGGGTTAGGGTTAGGGTTAGGGTTTGGGTTTGGGTTAGGGTTAGGGTTAGGGTTTGTGTTAGTGTTACGTTTAGGGTTAGGGTTTGGGCTAGGGTTAGGGTTAGGTTTAGGGTTAATATTTGGGTTATGGTTAGGTTCAGTCTTAGGGTTAGGGTTAGAGTTAGGTTTAGGTTTAATGTTTGGGTTAGGGTTAGGGTTAGGTATAGGGTTAGTGTTAGGTTAGGTTTAGGATTAGGGTTAGTTTTAGGGTTAGGGTTAGCGTTAGGGTTAGTAGAGGTAGGCAATTAGGGTTAGTAGTAGAGGTCCTGTATGTGGCGGGCCTGGGCATGGCCAGCAGGCCACACCACCTTCTCCCCTCCTCCTCCCACTTCTCCTGGCTTCTTCTTTTTGTCAAACACTAGATTTTTGACCTAAAGTCAACTAAATCTCTCCAAACTGGTCACCCAAACACAAGAGCCTACCACCAAGAAACCTCTGTGTTTCAGCAACTTATCTGAGAGGGCTTTGTCACCTAGCAACACCCTAAACAATGTTTGCCTGGTCACTGCCTCTTGGAGTTCCAGAATCTTATGCCAAGATTCTGTGACCTCAGCACTCCTGCCCACATCAGACACCAATGACAGGAGACTTACCAGTAGCACTCAGCACTCACTTGCAGAGCTCTGCCTGTCTATCATAGCTTCCGAGCAGGTGCGCCTCCCCTGGTCAAGTCATGCCAAGGTTGCTTCCAGGTCCTGCAGCTCTTGCCAGGATTGCACGTGGTTACATAAATAACCAACCTCATTCTTTCTAGAAATTACCATATTATTGATATTGGATTCTTAAGTACTATAAGCTACATTTAAATCAGAAAACTACTTTGGACATCGTTTTCTATGAGGGAAAATATTTTCCTTTTTCATTGTTGCTGAATCCAATCTTTGCTCTTAAAAAAGTACAACTCAATTCTTGGGGGTGAGGCAGGAGGATTATCAGTTCAAGGCTATCCTCGGATTAGGGTATGGGTTATGGTTAGGGTTAGGGTTAGGGTTAGGGTTAGAATTAGGGTTAGGGTTAGGTTTAGGGTTAGGGTTAGGGTTAGTGTTTGGGTTAGGGTTAGGTTTAGGGTTAGGGATACGATTAGGATTAGGGTTATGGTTTGAGTTAGGGTTAGGATTAGGGTTAGGGATAGGGTTACGGTTAGGGTTAGGGTGTGAGTTAGGTTTAGGGTTAGGTTTAGGGTTTCCTTTTGGGTTAGGTGAGTGTTAGTGTTAGGGTTAGGGTTAGTGTTAGGATTAGGGTTTGGGTTTGGGTTAGGGTTAGGGTTAGGGGTAGGGTTTGGGTTAGGGTTAGGGTTAGGGTTTGGGTTATTGTTAGGCTTAGGTTTAGTGTTACGGTTTGGGTTTGGGATAGGGTTAGGGTTAGTGTTAAGTTCAGTGTTAGGTTTTGGGTTTGGTTTATGGTTAGGTATAGGGTTAGGGTGTCTGTTTGTATTAGAGTTAGGGTTAGGGTTAGTGTTAGGGTTAGGGTATGGGTTAGGTTTATGTTCAGGTTTAGTGTTCGGGTTTAGGGTTAGGGTTAGGGTTAGGGTTAGTGTTAGGTTCAGGTTTAGGGTTAAGGTTTGGGTTAGGGTTGTGTTTAGGGATAGGGTTAGTTTTATGGGTTGGGTTAGGGTTAGGGTTGGGGTTGGGGTTGGGTTTAGGCTTAGGGTTAGTGTTTGGGTTTGGGATAGGGTTAGGGTTTGGGTTAGGGTTAGGTTTAGGGTTAGGGTTTGGTTTAGGTTTAGGTTTAGGTTTAATGTTTGGGTTAGGGTTAGGGTTAGGATTTGGGTTTGGATTAGGGTTAGGGTTAGGGTTTCGGTTAGTGTTAGGTTTTGTGTTACTGTTAGGTTTAGGGGTAGGCTTTGGTTTAGGGTTAGGTTTAGCGTTAGGGTTTGGGTTACGGTTAGGTTTAGGGTCAGGGTTTGGTTGATTGTTAGGCTTAGGTTTAGTGTTAGGGTTAGGGTTAGGGTTAGGGTTTGGTTTAGTGATAGGTTTACGGTTAGCGTTAGGGTTAGGGTTACGGTTACAGTTAGAGTTTGGGTTAGGGTTAGGGTTAGGGTTAGGGTTAGAATTAGGGTTAGGGTTAGGGTTAGGGTTTGAGTTAGGGTTAGGGTTAGGGTTAGGTTTAGGGTTTCCGTTTGGGTTAGGGTGAGTGTTAGGGTTAGGGTTAGGGTTAGGGTTAGGATTAGGGTTTGGGTTTGGGTTAGGGTTAGTGTTAGGGTTAGGGTTAGGGTTAGGGTTAGGGTTAGGGTTAGGGTTAGGTTAGGGTTAGGGTTTGTGTTAGGGTTAGGGTTAGGGTTAGGGTTACGGTCAGGGTTTGGGTTAGGGTTAGTGTTACGATTAGGTTCATGGTTTGGGTGAGGGTTACGGTTATGTTTTGGGTTTGGGTTGGGGTATGGGTTAGGGTTAGGGTTAGGGTTTGAGTTACAGTTAGGGTTAGGGTTTGGGTTACTGTTAGGGTTAGGGTTAGGTTAGGGTTTGGGTTTGGTTTAGGGTTAGGGTTAGATTTAGGGTTTGGGTTAGGGTTAGGGTTAGGGTTTTGGTTAGTGTTAGGGTTATTGTCAGGGTTTGGGTGGGTTAGGGTGTGCATTTGGGTTAGGGTTAGCTTTAGGGTTAGGGTTAGGTTTAGGGATAGTGTTATGGTTTGGATTCTGGTTATGGTTAGGGTTTGGTTTACGGTTAGGGTTAGGGTTAGGGTTTGGGTTTGGGTTAGGATTAGGGTTAAGGTTAGGGTTAGGGTTTGTGTTTGGTTTAGGGTTAGGGTTAGGGTTAGGGTTTGGGTTAGATTTAGTGTTAGGGTTTGGGTTATTGTTAAGTTCAGTGTTAGGGTTTGGGTTTGGTTTAGGGTTATGTATAGGGTTAGTGTTTGGGTTTGGATTAGAGTTAGGGTTAGGGTTAGTGTTAGGGTTATGGTTTGGTTTAGGTTTATGTTCAGGTTTAGTATTCGGTTTTAGGGTTAGGGTTAGGGTCAGGTTTAGGGTTAAGGTTTGGGTTATGGTTGTGTTTAGGGATAGGGTTATGTTTATGGGTTCCGTTAGGGTTAGGGTTAGGATTAGGCTTAGGGTTAGTGTTTGGGTTTGGGTTATGATTAGGGTTTGTGTTAAGGTTAGGTTTAGGGTTAGGGTTTGGGCTAGGGTTAGGTTTAGGGTTAGGGTTTGGTTTAGGGTTAGGTTTAGGGTTAATGTTTGGGTTAGCTTTAGGGTTAGGGTTTGGGTTAGGGTTAGGATTATGGTTATGGTTATGGTTTGGGTTAGTTTTAGGTTTAGGGTTAGGGTTTAGGTTAGGTTTAGGTTTAGTGTTAATATTTGGGTTAGGGTTAGGGTTAGGGTTAGGGTTTGGGTTTGGGTTAGGGTTAGGGTTAGGGTTTGTGTTAGTGTTACGTTTAGGGTTAGGGTTTGGGCTAGGGTTAGGGTTAGGTTTAGGGTTAATATTTGGGTTATGGTTAGGTTCAGTCTTAGGGTTAGGGTTAGAGTTAGGTTTAGGTTTAATGTTTGGGTTAGGGTTAGGGTTAGGTATAGGGTTAGTGTTAGGTTAGGTTTAGGATTAGGGTTAGTTTTAGGGTTAGGGTTAGCGTTAGGGTTAGTAGAGGTAGGCAATTAGGGTTAGTAGTAGAGGTCCTGTATGTGGCGGGCCTGGGCATGGCCAGCAGGCCACACCACCTTCTCCCCTCCTCCTCCCACTTCTCCTGGCTTCTTCTTTTTGTCAAACACTAGATTTTTGACCTAAAGTCAACTAAATCTCTCCAAACTGGTCACCCAAACACAAGAGCCTACCACCAAGAAACCTCTGTGTTTCAGCAACTTATCTGAGAGGGCTTTGTCACCTAGCAACACCCTAAACAATGTTTGCCTGGTCACTGCCTCTTGGAGTTCCAGAATCTTATGCCAAGATTCTGTGACCTCAGCACTCCTGCCCACATCAGACACCAATGACAGGAGACTTACCAGTAGCACTCAGCACTCACTTGCAGAGCTCTGCCTGTCTATCATAGCTTCCGAGCAGGTGCGCCTCCCCTGGTCAAGTCATGCCAAGGTTGCTTCCAGGTCCTGCAGCTCTTGCCAGGATTGCACGTGGTTACATAAATAACCAACCTCATTCTTTCTAGAAATTACTATATTATTGATATTGGATTCTTAAGTACTATAAGCTACATTTAAATCAGAAAACTACTTTGGACATCGTTTTCTATGAGGGAAAATATTTTCCTTTTTCATTGTTGCTGAATCCAATCTTTGCTCTTAAAAAAGTACAACTCAATTCTTGGGGGTGAGGCAGGAGGATTATCAGTTCAAGGCTATCCTCGGATTAGGGTATGGGTTATGGTTAGGGTTAGGGTTAGGGTTAGGGTTAGAATTAGGGTTAGGTTTAGGTTTAGGGTTAGGGTTAGGGTTAGTGTTTGGGTTAGGGTTAGGTTTAGGGTTAGGGATACGATTAGGATTAGGGTTATGGTTTGAGTTAGGGTTAGGATTAGGGTTAGGGATAGGGTTACGGTTAGGGTTAGGGTGTGAGTTAGGTTTAGGGTTAGGTTTAGGGTTTCCTTTTGGGTTAGGTGAGTGTTAGTGTTAGGGTTAGGGTTAGTGTTAGGATTAGGGTTTGGGTTTGGGTTAGGGTTAGGGTTAGGGGTAGGGTTTGGGTTAGGGTTAGGGTTAGGGTTTGGGTTATTGTTAGGCTTAGGTTTAGTGTTACGGTTTGGGTTTGGGTTAGGGTTAGGGTTAGTGTTAAGTTCAGTGTTAGGTTTTGGGTTTGGTTTATGGTTAGGTATAGGGTTAGGGTGTCTGTTTGTATTAGAGTTAGGGTTAGGGTTAGTGTTAGGGTTAGGGTATGGGTTAGGTTTATGTTCAGGTTTAGTGTTCGGGTTTAGGGTTAGGGTTAGGGTTAGGGTTAGTGTTAGGTTCAGGTTTAGGGTTAAGGTTTGGGTTAGGGTTGTGTTTAGGGATAGGGTTAGTTTTATGGGTTCGGTTAGAGTTAGGGTTAGGGTTAGGGTTAGGATTAGGCTTAGGGTTAGTGTTTGGGTTTGGGATAGGGTTAGGGTTTGGGTTAGGGTTAGGTTTAGGGTTAGGGTTTGGTTTAGGTTTAGGTTTAGGTTTAATGTTTGGGTTAGGGTTAGGGTTAGGATTTGGGTTTGGATTAGGGTTAGGGTTAGGGTTTCGGTTAGTGTTAGGTTTTGTGTTACTGTTAGGTTTAGGGGTAGGCTTTGGTTTAGGGTTAGGTTTAGCGTTAGGGTTAGGGTTAGGGTTAGGATTCGGGTTAGCGTTAGGGTTAGGGTTAGGGTTCGGGTTAGGGTTAGGGTTAGGTTTGGGGTTAGGGTTAGTGTTAGGGTCAGGGTCAGGGTCAGGGTCAGGGTCAGGCTCAGGGTCAGTGTCAGGGTCAGGGTCAGGGTCAGGGTTAGGGTTAGGGTTAGAATTAGGGTTAGGGTTAGGGTTAGGGTTTGAGTTAGGGTTAGGGTTAGGGTTAGGTGTAGGGTTTCCGTTTGGGTTAGGGTGAGTGTTAGGGTTAGGGTTAGGGTTAGGATTAGGGTTTGGGTTTGGGTTAGGGTT
>JAJHUQ010000057.1:4097500-4110000 GCA_035773235.1 Eospalax fontanierii | reverse complement strand
CTTTCTAGAAATTACCATATTATTGATATTGGATTCTTAAGTACTATAAGCTACATTTAAATCAGAAAACTACTTTGGACATCGTTTTCTATGAGGGAAAATATTTTCCTTTTTCATTGTTGCTGAATCCAATCTTTGCTCTTAAAAAAGTACAACTCAATTCTTGGGGGTGAGGCAGGAGGATTATCAGTTAAAGGCTATTCTCGGATTAGGGTATGGGTTGTGGTTAAGGTTAGGGTTAGGGTTAGGGTTAGAATTAGGGTTAGGGTTAGGTTTAGGGTTAGGGTTAGGGTTAGTGTTTGGGTTAGGGTTAGGTTTAGGGTTAGGGATACGATTAGGATTAGGGTTATGGTTTGAGTTAGGGTTAGGATTAGGGTTAGGGATAGGGTTACGGTTAGGGTTAGGGTGTGAGTTTAGTTTAGGTTTAGGTTTAGGGTTTCCGTTTGGGTTAGGGTGAGTGTTAGGGTTAGGGTTAGGGTTAGTGTTAGGATTAGGGTTTGGGTTTGGGTTAGGGTTAGTGTTAGGGTTAGGGTTAGGGTTAGTGTTAGGGTTTAGGTTAGGTTTAGGGTGAGGGTTTTCCATAAGTTTAGGATTTGGGTTAAGGTTAGGTTTAGGATTAGCTTAGGGTTAGGGTTAGGGTTAGGGTTAGCATTTGGGTTAGGGTTAAGTTTAGTTTAAGGTTAGGGTTATGGTTTGGGTTAGGGTTAGGGTTAGGGTTAGGGTTACGGTTAGGGTTACGGTTAGAGTTTGGGTTAGGGTTACGGTTAGGGTTAGGGTTTGGGTTTGGGTTAGGGTTAGGGTTCGGGTTTGTGTTAGTGTTACGTTTAGGGTTAGGGTTTGGGCTACGGTTAGGGTTAGGTTTAGGGTTAATGTTTGGGTTATTATTAGGTTTAGTCTTAGGGTTAGGGTTAGGGTTAGGTTTAGGTTTTATGTTTGGTTTAGGTATAGGTTTAGTGTTAGGTTAGGTTTAGGATTAGGGTTAGGGTTAGGGTTAGGATTAGCGTTAGGGTTAGTAGAGGTAGGCAATTAGGGTTAGTATTAGAGGTCCTGTATGTGGAGGGCCTGGGCATGGCCAGCAGGCCACACCACCTTCTCCCCTCCTCCTCCCACTTCTCCTGGCTGCTGCTTTTTTCAAACACGAGATTTTTGACCTAAAGTCAACTAAATCTCTCCAAACTGGTCACCCAAACACAAGAGCCTACCACCAAGAAACCTCTGTGTTTCAGCAACTCATCTGAGAGGGCTTTGTCACCTAGCAATACCCTAAACAATGCTTTGCCACGTCACTGCCTCTTGGAGTTCCAGAATCTTAGTCCAAGATTCTGTGACCTCAGCACTCCTGCCCACATCAGACACCAATGACAGGAGACTGTCCAATAGCACTCAGCACTCACTTGCAAAGCTCTGCCTGTCTATCATAGCTTCAGAGCAGTTGCTCCTCCCCTGGTCAAGTCATGCCAAGGTTGCTTCCCAGTCCTGCAGCTCTTGCCAGGATTGCACGTGGTTACCTAAATAAACAACCTCATTCTTTCTAGAAATTATCATATTATTGATATTGGATTTTTAAGTACTATAAGCTACATTTGAATCAGAAAACTACTTTGGACATCGTTTTCTATGAGGGAAAATATTTTCATTTTCATTGATGCTGAATCCAATCTTTGCTCTTAAAAAATACAACTCAACTCTTGGGGGTGAGGCAGGAGGATTATCAGTTCAAGGCTACCCTCGGATTAGGGTATGGTTTATGGTTGTGGTTAAGGTTAGGCTTAGGGTTAGAATTAGGGTTAGGGTGAGGTTTAGGGTGTAGGGTTAAGGTTAGTGTTTGGATTAGGATTAGGTTTAGGGTTAGGGATACGATTAGGATTAGGGTTATGTTTTGGGTTAGGGTTAGGGTTAGGGTTAGGGTTAGGGTTATGGTGTGAGTTAGGGTTAGGGTTAGGTTTAGGGTTTCCGTTTGGGTTAGGGTGAGTGTTAGGGTTAGGGTTAGGGTTAGGGTTAGGGTTGGGTTTGGGTTAGGGTTAGGGTTAGAGTTAGGGTTTGGATTAGGGTTTGGGTTAGTGTTAGGGTTTGGGTTAGGGTTAGGATTAGGGTTTGGTTTAGGGTTAGGGTTAGGGATAGTGTTATAGTTAGGATTCTGGTTATGGTTAGGGTTTGGGTTAGGGTTAGGATTAGGCTTAGGTTTTGGGTTTGGGTTAGGATTAGGGTTAGGTTTAGTGTTTGGGTTTGGGTTAACGATAGCGTTAGGTTTATGGTTTCGGTTAGGGTTAAGGTTAGGTTTAGGGTTAGGATTAGTCTTAAGGTTAGTGATTGGGTTTGGGATAGGGTTAGTGTTTGGGTCAGGGTTAGGTTTAGGGTTAGGCTTTGGGTTAGGGTTAGGTTTAGCGTTAGTTTTTGGGTTACGGTTAGGTTTAGGGTTAGGGTTTGGTTTATTGTTAGGCTTAGGTTTAGGGTTAGGGTTAGGGTTTGGGTTAGGGGTAGGTTTAGGGTTAGGGTTAGGGTTATTGTTATGGTTGCGGTTAGAGTTTGGGTTAGGCTTAGGGTTAGGGTTAGGGTTAGAATTAGGGTTAGGTTTAGGGTTAGGGTTAGGGTTAGGGTTAGGGTTAGGATTAGGGTTTAAGTTTGGGTTAGGGTTAGGGTTAGGTTTAGGGTTAGGGTTAGGTTAGGGTTAGCGTTTGTGTTAGGGTTAGGGTTAGGGTTACGGTCAGGGTTTGGGTTAGGGTTAGTGTTACGATTAGGTTCATGATTTGGGTGAGGGTTACGGTTAGGTTTTGGGTTTGGGTTGGGGTATTCGTTAGGGTTAGGGTTAGGGTTTGAGTTAGGGTTAGGTTTAGGGTTTGGGTTACTGTTAGGGTTAGGGTTAGGTTAGGGTTTGGGTTTGGTTTAGGGTTAGGGTTAGAGTTAGGTTTTGGGTTAGGGTTAGAGTTAGGGTTTAGCTTAGGGTTAGGGTTATTGTCAGGGTTTGGGTGGATTAGGGTTAGGGTTAGGGTTAGGGTGTGCATTTGGGTTAGGGTTAGGTTTAGAGATAGTGTTATGGTTTGGATTCTCGTTATGGTTAGGGTTTGGTTTATGGTTAGGTTTAGTGTTAGGGTTAGGCTTAGGGTTAGGTTTAGGGTTAGGGAATTCCCCAGGCATCAACGTTTTTTTAAATGTTTTTTTCCTATTTTTTTTATGTTTGCGGAATCGGCTGCCCAGTGGTCAAGAGTATTTTAACACCCTTCAGAGCTAAGGAGCTCAGGTGGCGCTACCATTTTGCTCAGGCTTAGGAAGCGATAGGTCGTAGGTTCGAGGCCAGGCTCAGGACTGAAGCTAGGTTCAGAAATAGGGCCAGGGAGGAGGCGGGAGCTAGGAGCAGGTTGAGAGCAAGGAAATGCGAGATTGTTTTGGCCGGATCTGGTCGAGATTTACGTTAGATTTTTTTTTTCCCGTGTTTGGGTTTTGGATTTTGGAATTATTTATTTATTTATTTATTTATTTATTTATTTCACTTTCAGGTCAGCGCCAGATTCTTGGTTCACTTCCGGGTTAAGGTTAGAGTTAGGGTTAGGGTTAGGGTTACGGTTAGGGATAGGTTTTGGGTTAGGGTTAGGGTTCGGATTAGGGTTAGGATTAGTGTCAGGGTCAGGGTCAGGGTTAGGGTTAGGGTTAGGGTTAGGGTTAGGGTTAGGGTTCTTATTAGGGTTAGGGTTAGGGTTAGGATTCGGTTTAGGGTTAGGGTTAGGGTTAGGGTTCGGGTTAGGGTTAGGGTTAGGTTTGGGGTTAGGGTTAGTGTTAGGGTCAGGGTCAGGGTCAGGGTCAGGTTCAGGGTCAGTGTCAGGGTCAGGGTCAGGGTCAGGGTCAGGGTTCGGGTTAGGATTAGGGTTAGGGTTAGGTTTAGGTTTAGGGTTAGGGTAAGGTTTCGGGTTACAGTTAGGGTTCGGGTTAGGTTTAGGGTTAGGGTCAGGGTCAGGGTCAGGGTCAGGGTTAGGGTTAGGGTTAGGGTTAGGTTTAGGGTCAGTGTCAGGGTCAGGTTCAGGGTCAGGGTCAGGGTTATGGTTAGGGTTAGGGTTAGGTTTAGGTTTACGTTTAGGGAATTCCCCAGGCATCAACGTTTTTTAAAATATTTTTTTCCTATTTTTTTTTATGTTTGCGGAATCGGCTGCCCAGTGGTCAAGAGTATTCTAACACCCTTCAGAGCTCATCAGCTCAGGTGGCGCTACCTTTTTGCTCAGGCTTAGGAAGCGATAGGTCGTAGGTTCGAGGCCAGGCTCAGGACTGAAGCTAGGTTCAGAAATAGGGCCAGGGAGGAGGCGGGAGCTAGGAGCCGCTTGAGAACAAGGAAATCCGAGATTGTTTTGGCCGGATCTGGCCGAGATTGACTTTAGATTTTTTTTTTTCCCGAGTTTGGGTTTTTGATTTTGGAATTATTTATTTATTTATTTATGTATTTATTTATTTATTTATTTCACTTCCGTGTCAGCGCCAGATTCTTGGTTCACTTCCGGGTTAAGGTTAGGGTTAGGGTTAGGGTTAGGGTTAGGGTTAGGGATAGGTTTCGGGTTGGGGTTAGGGTTCGGATTAGGGTTAGGATTAGGGTCAGGGCCAGGGTCAGGGTTAGGGTTAGGGTTAGGGTTAGGGTTAGGGTTAGGGTTCTTGTTAGGGTTAGGGTTAGGGTTAGGATTCGGGTTAGGTTTAGGGTTAGGGTTAGGGTTCGGCTTAGGGTTAGGGTTAGGTTTGGGGTTAGGGTTAGTGTTAGGGTCAGGGTCAGGGTCAGGGTCAGGGTCAGGTTCAGGGTCAGTGTCAGTGTCAGGGTCAGGGTCAGGGTCAGGGTCAGGGTCAGGGTTCCGGTTAGGATTAGGGTTAGGGTTAGGTTGAGGGTTAGGGTTAGGGTAAGGTTTCGGGTTAGGGTTAGGTTTCGGGTTAGGTTTAGGGTGAGGTTCAGGGTCAGGGTCAGGGTCAGGTTCAGGGTCAGGGTTAGGGTTAGGGTTAGGGTTAGGGTTAGGGTTAGGGTTAGGGTTAGGGTTAGGGGTCTTGTTAGGTTTAGGGTTAGTGTTAGGATTCGGGTTAAGGTTACGGTTAGGGTTAGGGTTCGGGTTAGGGTTAGGGTTAGGTTTGGGGTTAGGGTTAGGGTGAGGTTCAGGGTCAGGGTCAGGGTCAGGTTCAGGGTCAGGGTTAGGGTTCGTGTTAGGGTTAGAGTTAGGGTAAGGGTTACGGTTAGGTTTCGGGTTAGGGTTAGGGTTAGGGTTAGGTTTAGGGTTAGGGTTAGGGTTAGTGTTAGGTCAGGGTCAGGGTCAGGGTCAGGGTCAGGTTCAGTGTCAGGGTCAGGGTCAGGGTCAGGGTCAGGGTCAGGGTCAGGGTTCGGGTTAGGGTTAGGGTTAGGGTTAGGTTTAGGTTTAGGGTTAGGGTTAGGTTTCGGGTTAGGGTTAGGGTTCGTGTTAGGTTTAGGGTTAGGGTCAGGATCAGGGTCAGGGTCAGGGTAAGGATCAGGGTCAGGCTTCGGGTTAGGATTAGGGTTAGGGTTAGGTTTAGGGTTAGGGTTAGGGTAAGGTTTCGGGTTAGGGTTAGGGTTCGGGTTAGGTTTAGGGTGAGGTTCAGGGTCAGGGTCAGGGTCAGGTTCAGGGTCAGTGTCAGTGTCAGGTTCAGGGTCAGGGTTCGGGTTAGGATTAGGGTTAGGGTTAGGTTTAGGGTTAGGGTTAGGGTAAGGTTTCGGGTTAGGGTTAGGGTTCGGGTTAGGTTTAGGGTCAGGATCAGGGTCAGGGTCAGGGTCAGGGTCAGGTTCAGGGTCAGGGTTAGGGTTAGGGTTAGGGTTAGGGTTAGGGTTAGGTTTAGGGTTAGGGAATTCCCCAGGCATCAACGTTTTTTTAAATGTTTTTTTCCTATTTTTTTTATGTTTGCGGAATCGGCTGCCCAGTGGTCAAAAGTACTCTAACACCCTTCAAAGCTCAGGAGCTCAGGTGGCACTACCATTTTGCTCAGGCTTAGGAAGCGATAGGTCGTAGGTTCGAGGCCAGGCTCAGGAATGAAGCTAGGTTCAGAAATAGGGCCAGGGAGGAGGCGGGAGCTAGGAGCAGGTTGAGAGCAAGGAAATGCGAGATTGTTTTGGCCGGATCTGGTCGAGATTTACTTTAGATTTTTTTTTTCCCGTGTTTGGGTTTTGGATTTTGGAATTATTTATTTATTTATTTATTTATTTATTTCACTTTCAGGTCAGCACCAGATTCTTGGTTCACTTCCGGGTTAAGGTTAGGGTTAGGGTTAGGGTTCGTGTTAGGGTTAGGGTTAGGGTAAGGGTTACGGTTAGGTTTCGGGTTAGGATTAGGGTAGGGTTAGGGTTAGGGTTCGTGTTAGGGTTAGGGTTAGGGTAAGGGTTACAGATAGGTTTCGGGTTATTGTTAGGGTTAGGGTCAGGGTCAGGGTCAGGGTTAGGGTTCGGGTTAGGGTTAGGGTGAGGGTCAGGGTTAGGGTCAGGGTTAGGGTCAGGGTCAGGGTCAGGGTCAGGGTCAGGGTCAGTTTCAGGGTTCGGGTTAGTGTTAGGGTTAGGGAATTCCCCAGCATCAAGGTTTTTTTAAATATTTTTTTCCTATTTTTTTTTATGTTTGCGGAATCGGCGGCCCAGTGGTCAAGAGTATTCTAACACCCTTCAGAGCTCAGCAGCTCAGGTGGCGCTAGCGTTAGGCTCAGGCTTGGGAAGCGATAGGTAGTAGGTTCGAGGCCAGGCCCAGGACTGAGGCTACGTTCAGGAATAGGGCCAGGGAGGAGGCAGGAGCTAGGAGCAGTTTGAGAACAAGGAAATCCGAGTTTGTTTTGGCCGGATCTGGCCGAGATTGACTTTAGATTTTTCTTTTTTTTCCCGAGTTTGGGTTTTGGAATTATTTATTTATTTATTTATTTATTTATTTATTTCACTTTCAGGTCAGCGCCAGATTCTTGGTTCACTTCCGGGTTAAGGTTAGGGTTAGGGTTAGGGTTAGGGTTAGGATTAGGGATAGGTTTCGGGTTGGGGTTAGGGTTCGGATTAGGGTTAGGATTAGGGTCAGGGTCAGGGTTAGGGTTAGGGTTAGGGTTAGGGTTAGGGTTAGGGTTAGGGTTCTTGTTAGGGTTAGGGTTAGGGTTAGGATTCGGGTTAGGGTTAGGGTTAGGTTTGGGGTTAGGGTTAGTGTTAGGGTCAGGGTCAGGGTCAGGGGCAGTGGTAGGTTCAGGGTCAGTGTCAGGGTCAGGATCAGGGTCAGGGATCGGGTTAGGATTAGGGTTAGGGTTAGGTTTAGGGTTAGGGTTAGGGTCATTGTCACGGTCAGGGTTAGGGTTAGGGTTAGGGTTAGGGTTCTTGTTAGGGTTAGGGTTAGGGTTAGGATTCGGGTTAGGGTTAGGGTTAGGGTTAGGGTTCGGGTTAGGGTTAGGGTTAGGTTTGGGGTTAGGTTTAGTGTTAGGGTCAGGGTCAGGGTCAGGGTCAGGTTCAGGGTCAGTGTCAGGGTCAGGGTCAGGGTCAGGGTCAGGGTTCGGGTTAGGATTAGGGTTAGGGTTAGGTTGAGGGTTAGGGTTAGGTTAAGGTTTCGGGTTAGGGTTAGGTTTCGGGTTAGGTTTAGGGTGAGGTTCAGGATCAGGGTCAGGGTCAGGGTCAGGTTCAGGGTCAGGGTTAGGGTTAGGGTTAGGATTAGGGTTAGGGTTAGGTTTAGGGGTAGGATTAGGGATAGGTTTCGGGTTGGGGTTTGGGTTCGGATTAGCGTTAGGATTAGGGTCAGGGTCAGGGTCAGGGTTAGGGTTAGGGTTAGGGTTAGGGTTAGGGTTAGGGTTCTTGTTAGGGTTAGTGTTAGGATTAGGATTCGGGTTAGGGTTAGGGTTCGGGTTAGGGTTAGAGTTAGGTTTGGGGTTAGGGTTAGTGTTAGGGTCAGGGTCAGGGTCAGGGTCAGGTTCAGGGTCAGTGTCAGTGTCAGGGTCAGGGTCAGGGTTCGGGTTAGGATTAGGGTTAGGGTTAGGTTTAGGGTTAGGGTTAGGGTAAGGTTTAGGGTTAGGGTTAGGGTTCGGGTTAGGTTTAGGGTCAGGATCAGGGTCAGGGTCAGGGTCAGGGTCAGGTTCAGGGTCAGGGTTATGGTTAGGGTTAGGGTTAGTGTTAGGGTTAGGGTTAGGTTTAGGGTTAGGGAATTCCCCAGGCATCAACGTTTTTTTAAATGTTTTTTTCCTATTTTTTTATGTTTGCGGAAACGGCGGCCCAGTGGTCAAGAGTATTCTAAGACCCTTCAGAGCTCAGTAGCTCAGGTGGCGCTAGCGTTAGGCTCAGGCTTAGGAAGCGATAGGTCGTAGGTTCGAGGCCAGGCCCAGGACTGAGGCTACGTTCAGGAATAGGGCCAGGGAGGAGGCAGGAGCTAGGAGCAGGTTGAGAACAAGGAAATCCGAGTTTGTTTTGGCCGGATCTGGCCGAGATTGACTTTAGATTTTTCATTTTTTTTCCCGAGTTTGAGTTTTGGATTTTGGAATTATTTATTTATTTATTTATTTATTTATTTATTTATTTCACTTTCAGGTCAGCGACAGATTCTTGGTTCACTTCCGGGTTAAGGTTAGGGTTAGGATTAGGGATAGGTTTCGGGTTGGGGTTAGGGTTCGGATTAGGGTTAGGATTAGGGTCAGGGTCAGGGTCAGGGTTAGGGTTAGTGTTAGGGTGAGGGTTAGGGTTAGGGTTCTTGTTAGGATTAGGGTTAGGGTTAGGATTCGGGTTAGGGTTAGGTTTAGGGTTAGGGTTCGGGTTAGGGTTAGGGTTCGGTTTGGGGTTAGGGTTAGTGTTAGGGTCAGGGTCAGGGTCAGGGTCAGGTTCAGGGTCAGGGTTAGGGTTAGGGGTAGGGTTAGGTTTAGGGCTTGGATTAGGGATAGGTTTCGGGTTGGGGTTAGGGTTCGGATTAGCGTTAGGATTAGGGTCAGGGTCAGGGTCAGGGTTAGGGTTAGGGTTAGGGTTAGGGTTAGGGTTAGGGTTCTTGTTAGGGTTAGGATTAGTGTTAGGATTCGGGTAGGGTTAGGGTTAGGGTTAGGGTTCGGGTTAGGGTTAGGGTTAGGTTTTGGGTCAGGATTAGTGTTAGGGTCAGGGTCAGCGTCAGGGTAAGGTTCAGGGTCAGTGTCAGTGTCAGCTTCAGTGTCAGGGTATGCGTTAGGATTAGTATTAGGGTTAGGTTTAGGTTTAGGGTTAGAGTAAGGTTTCGGGTTAGGGTTAGGGTTCGGGTTAGGTTTAGGGTCAGGGGCAGGGGCATGGTCAGGGTTAGGGTGAGCGTTACGTTAAGATTTAGGGTCAGGGTCAGGGTCAGGTTCATGCTCAGGGTTAGGGTTAGGGTTAGTGTTAGGGTTAGGTTTAGGTTTACGTTTAGGGAATTCCCCAGGCATCAACGTTTTTTTAAATATTTTTTTCCTATTTTTTTTTATGTTTGCGGAATCGGCTGCCCAGTGGTCAAGAGTATTCTAACACCCTCCAGAGCTCAGCAGCTCAGGTGGCGCTACCTTTTTGCTCAGGCTTAGGAAGTGATAGGTCGTAGGTTCGAGGCCAGGCTCAGGACTGAAGCTAGGTTCAGAAATAGGGCCAGGGAGGAGGCGGGAGCTAGGAGCACGTTGAGAGCAAGGAAATCCGAGATTGTTTTGGACGGATCTGGCCGAGATTGACTTTAGATTTTTTTTTTCCCGAGTTTGGGTTTTTGATTTTGGAATTATTTACTTATTTATTTATTTATTTGTTTATTTATTTATTTATTTCACTTCCGTGTCAGCGCCAGATTCTTGGTTCACTTTCGGGTTAAGTTTAGGGTTAGGGTTAGGGTTAGGGTTAGGGATAGGTTACGGGTTGGGGTTAGGGTTCGGATTAGGGTTAGGATTAGGGTCATGGTCAGGGTCAGGGTTAGGGTTAGGGTTAGGGTTAGAGTTCTTGTTAGGGTTAGGGTTAGGGTTAGGATTCGGGTTAGGGTTAGGGTTCGGGTTAGGGGTCGGGTTAGGGTTAGGGTTAGGTTTTGGGTTAGGGTTAGTGTTAGGGTCAGGGTCAGGGTCAGGGTCAGGTTCAGGGTCAGTGTCAGGGTCAGGGTCAAGGTGAGGGTCAGGGTCAGGGTTCGGGTTAGGATTAGGGTTAGGGTTAGGTTGAGGGTTAGGGTTAGGTTAAGGTTTCGGGTTAGGGTTAGGTTTCGGGTTAGGTTTAGGGTGAGGTTCAGGGTCAGGGTCAGGGTCAGGTTCAGGTTCAGAGTCAGGGTCAGGGTCAGGGTCAGGGTTAGGGTTAGGGTTAGGGTTAGGGTTACGGTTAGGGATAGGTTTCGGGTTAGGGTTAGGGTTCAGATTAGTGTTAGGATTAGGGTCAGGGTCAGGGTCAGGGTCAGGGTTAGGGTTAGGGTTAGGGTTAGGGTTCTTATTAGGGTTAGGGTAAGGGTTAGGATTCGGGTTAGGATTAGGGTTAGGGTTCGGGTTAGGGTTAGGGTTAGGTTTGGCGTTAGGGTTAGTGTTAGGGTCAGGGTCAGGGTCAGGGTCAGGGTCAGGGTCAGGGTCAGGGTTCGGGTTAGGATTAGTGTTAGGGTTAGGTTTAGGTTTAGGGTTAAGGTAAGGTTTCGGGTTAGGGTTTGGGTTCGGGTTAGGTTTAGGGTTAGGGTCAGGTTCAGGGTCAGGGTCAGGGTTAGGGTTATGGTTAGGGTTAGGTTTAGGGTCAGGGTCAGGGTCAGGATCAGGGTCAGGTTTAGGGTTAGGGTTAGGGTTAGGGTTAGGGTTTGGTTTATGTTTAGGGAATTCCCCAGGCATCAACGTTTTTTTAAATATTTTTTTCCTATTTTTTTTATGTTTGCGGAATCGGCCGCCAGTGGTCAAGAGTATTCTAACACCCTTCAGGTCAGCGCCAGATTCTTGGTTCACTTCCGGGTTAAGGTTTGGTTTAGGGTTAGGGTTAGGGTTAGGATTAGGGATAGGTTTCGGGTTGGGGTTAGGGTTCGGATTAGGGTTAGGATTAGGGTCAGGGTCAGGGTCAGGGTTAGGGTTAGGGTTAGGGGTAGGGTTAGGGTTAGGGTTCTTGTTAGGGTTAGGGTTAGGGTTAGGATTCGGGTTAGGGTTAGGGTTAGGGTTCGGGTTAGGGTTAGGTTTGGGGTTAGGGTTAGTGTTAGGGTCAGGGTCAGGGTCAGGGTCAGGGGCAGGTTCAGGGTCAGTGTCAGGGTCAGGATCAGGGTCAGGGTTCGGGTTAGGATTAGGGTTAGGGTTAGGTTTAGGGTTAGGGTTAGGGTAAGGTTGCGGGTTAGGGTTAGGGTTCGGGTTAGGTTTAGGTCAGGTTCAGGGTCAGGGTCAGGGTCAGGGTCACGTTCAGGGTCAGGGTTAGGGTTAGGGTTAGGGTTAGGGTTAGGGTTAGGGTTAGGTTTAGGGTTAGGGAATTCCCCAGGCATCAACGTTTTTTTAAATGTTTTTTTCCTATTTTTTTTATGTTTGCGGAATCGGCTGCCCAGTGGTCAAGAGTATTTTAACACCCTTCAGAGCTCAGGAGCTCAGGTGGCGCTACCATTTTGCTCAGGCTTAGGAAGCGATAGGTCGTAGGTTCGAGGCCAGGCTCAGGACTGAAGCTAGGTTCAGAAATAGGGCCAGGGAGGAGGCGGGAGCTAGGAGCAGGTTGAGAGCAAGGAAATGCGAGATTGTTTTGGCCGGATCTGGTCGAGATTGACTTTAGATTTTTTTTTTTCCGTGTTTGGGTTTTGGATTTTGGAATTATTTATTTATTTATTTATTTATTTATTTCACTTTCAGGTCAGCGCCAGATTCTTGGTTCACTTCCGGGTTAAGGTTAGGGTTAGGGTTAGGGTTAGGGTTACGGTTAGGGATAGGTTTCGGGTTAGGGTTAGGGTTCGGATTAGGGTTAGAATTAGGGTCAGGGTCAGGGTCAGGGTTAGGGTTAGGGTTAGGGTTAGGGTTAGAGTACTTATTAGGGTTAGGGTTAGGGTTAGGATTCGGGTTAGGGTTAGGGTTAGGGTTCGGGTTCGGGTTAGGCTTAGGGTTAGGTTTGGGGTTAGGGTTAGTGTTAGGGTCAGGGTCAGGGTCAGGGTCAGGGTCAGGGTTCGGGTTAGGATTAGGGTTAGGGTTAGGTTTAGGGTTAGGGTTAGGGTAAGGTTTCGAGTTAGGGTTAGGGTTCGGGTTAGGTTTAGGGTTAGGGGCAGGGTCAGAGTCAGGGTCAGGGTTAGGGTTAGGGTTAGGGTTAGGTTTAGTGTCAGGGTCAGGGTCAGGTTCAGGGTCAGGGTTAGGGTTAGGGTTAGGGTTAGGGTTAGGGTTAGGTTTGCGTTTAGGGAATTCCCCAGGCATCAACGTTTTTTTAAATATTTTTTTCCTATTTTTTTTTATGTTTGCGGAATCGGCTGCCCAGTGGTCAAGAGTATTCTAACACCTTTCAGAGCTCAGCAGCTCAGGTGGCGCTACCTTTTTGCTCAGGCTTAGGAAGTGATAGGTCGTAGGTTTGAGGCCAGGCTCAGGACTGAAGCTAGGTTCAGAAATAGGGCCAGGGTGGAGGCGGGAGCTAGGAGCAGGTTGAGAACAAGGAAATC
>JAJHUQ010000057.1:4092500-4095000 GCA_035773235.1 Eospalax fontanierii | reverse complement strand
GGTTATGTATAGGGTTAGTGTTTGGGTTTGGATTAGAGTTAGGGTTAGGGTTAGTGTTAGGGTTATGGTTTTGTTTAGGTTTATGTTCAGGTTTAGTATTCGGTTTTAGGGTTAGGCTTAGGGTCAGGTTTAGGGTTAAGGTTTGGGTTATGGTTGTGTTTAGGGATAGGGTTATGTTTATGGGTTCCGTTAGGGTTAGGGTTAGGATTAGGCTTAGGGTTAGTGTTTGGGTTTGGGTTATGATTAGGGTTTGTGTTAAGGTTAGGTTTAGGGTTAGGGTTTGGGCTAGGGTTAGGTTTAGGGTTAGGGTTTGGGTTAGGGTTAGGTTTAGGGTTAATGTTTGGGTTAGCGTTAGGGTTAGGGTTTGGGTTAGGGTTAGGATTATGGTTATGGTTATGGTTTGGGTTAGTTTTAGGTTTAGGGTTAGGGTTTAGGTTAGGTTTAGGTTTAGTGTTAATATTTGGGTTAGGGTTAGGGTTAGGGTTAGGGTTTGGGTTTGGGTTAGGTTTAGGGTTAGGGTTTGTGTTAGTGTTATGTTTAGGGTTAGGGTTTGGGCTAGGGTTAGGGTTAGGTTTAGGGTTAATATTTGGGTAATGGTTAGGTTTAGTCTTAGGGTTAGGGTTAGAGTTAGGTTTAGGTTTAATGTTTGGGTTAGGGTTAGGGTTAGGTATAGGGTTAGTGTTAGGTTAGGTTTAGGATTAGGGTTAGGGTTAGGGTTAGGGTTAGCGTTAGGGTTAGTAGAGGTAGGCAATTAGGGTTAGTAGTAGAGGTCCTGTATGTGGCGGGCCTGGGCATGGCCAGCAGGCCACACCACCTTCTCCCCTCCTCCTCCCACTTCTCCTGGCTTCTTCTTTTTGTCAAACACTAGATTTTTGACCTAAAGTCAACTAAATCTCTCCAAACTGGTCACCCAAACACAAGAGCCTACCACCAAGAAACCTCTGTGTTTCAGCAACTTATCTGAGAGGGCTTTGTCACCTAGCAACACCCTAAACAATGTTTGCCTGGTCACTGCCTCTTGGAGTTCCAGAATCTTATGCCAAGATTCTGTGACCTCAGCACTCCTGCCCACATCAGACACCAATGACAGGAGACTGACCAATAGCACTCAGCACTCACTTGCAGAGCTCTGCGTGTCTATCATAGCTTCCGAGCAGGTGCGCCTCCCCTGGTCAAGTCATGCCAAGGTTGCTTCCCAGTCCTGCAGCTCTTGCCAGGATTGCACATGGTTACATAAATAACCAACCTCATTCTTTCTAGAAATTACCATATTATTGATATTGGATTCTAAAGTATTATAAGCTACATTTAAATCAGAAAACTACTTTGGACATCGTTTTCTATGAGGGAAAATATTTTCCTTTTTCATTGTTGCTGAATCCAATCTTTGCTCTTATAAAGTACAACTCAATTCTTGGGGGTGAGGCAGGAGGATTATCAGTTCAAGGCTATCCTCGGATTAGGGTATGGGTTGTGGTTAGGGTTAGGGTTACGGTTAGGGTTAGAATTAGGGTTAGGGTTAGGTTTAGGGTTAGGGTTAGGGTTAGTGTTTGGGTTAGGGTTAGGTTTAGGGTTAGGGATACGATTAGGATTAGGGTTATGGTTTGAGTTAGGGTTAGGATTAGGGTTAGGGATAGGGTTACGGTTAGGGTTAGGGTGTGAGTTTAGTTTAGGTTTAGGTTTAGGGTTTCCGTTTGGGTTAGGGTGAGTGTTAGGGTTAGGGTTAGGGTTAGTGTTAAGTTCAGTGTTAGGTTTTGGGTTTGGTTTATGGTTAGGTATAGGGTTAGGGTGTCTGTTTGTATTAGAGTTAGGGTTAGGGTTAGTGTTAGGGTTAGGGTTTGGGTTAGGTTTATGTTCAGGTTTAGTGTTCGGGTTTAGGGTTAGGGTTAGGGTTAGGGTTAGTGTTAGGTTCAGGTTTAGGGTTAAGGTTTGGGTTAGGGTTGTGTTTAGGGATAGGGTTAGTTTTATGGGTTCGGTTAGAGTTAGGGTTAGGGTTAGGGTTAGGATTAGGCTTAGGGTTAGTGTTTGGGTTTGGGATAGGGTTAGGGTTTGGGTTAGGGTTAGGTTTAGGGTTAGGGTTAGGTTTAGGGATAGAGTTATGGTTTGGGTTCTGGTTCTGGTTAGGTTTTGGGTTAGGGTTAGTGTTAGGGTTTGGGTTGGGTTTAAGGTTAGGGTTAGGGTTAGGGTTTGGTTTTGGGTTAGGGTTAGGTTTAGGGTTAGGGTTAGGGTTTGGGTTTTGGTAAGGATTGGGGTTAGGGTTAGGGTTAGGGTTTGGGTTACGATTAGGGTTAGGGTTTGGTTTTGGGTTTGGGTTAGGATTAGGTTTAGGGTTAGAGTTTGGGTTAGGGTTAGGTTTAGGGTTAATGTTTGCTTTAGCTTTAGGCTTAGGGTTTGGGTTAGGGTTAGGCTTATGGTTATGGTTAGGGTTTGGGTTAGGGTTAGGTTTACGGTGTGCGTGTGGTTTTGGGTTAGGTTTAGGGTTAGGTTTAGGGATAGAGTT
>JAJHUQ010000057.1:4082500-4090000 GCA_035773235.1 Eospalax fontanierii | reverse complement strand
GTTAGGGTCAGTGTCAGGGTCAGGGTCAGGGTCAGGGTCAGGGTCAGAGTCAGGGTTAGGGTTAGGGTTAGGGTTAGGGTTAGGGTTAGGGTTAGGGTTAGGGTTAGGGTTAGGGTCAGGGTCAGTGTCAGGGTGAGGGTCAGGTTCAGGGTTCGGGTTAGGGTTAGGGTTAGGGAATTACCCAGGCATCAAGGTTTTTTAAATATTTTTTTCCTATTTTTTTTTAAGTTTGCGAAATCGGCCGCCCAGTGGTCAAGAGGATTATAACACCCTTCAGAGCTCAGCAGCTCAGGTGGCGCTAGCGTTAGGCTCAGGCTTAGGAAGCGATAGGTCGTAGGTTCGAGGCCAGGCCCAGGACTGAGGGTACGTTCAGGAATAGGGCCAGGGAGGAGGTAGGAGCTAGGAGCAGGTTGAAAACAAGGAAATCCGAGTTTGTTTTGGCCGGATCTGGCCGAGATTGACTTTAGAATTTTCTTTTTTTTCCCGAGTTGTGTTTTGGATTTTGGAATTATTTATTTATTTATTTATTTATTTATTTATTTATTTATTTCACTTTCAGGTCAGCGCCAGATTCTTGGTTCACTTCCGGGTTAAGGTTAGGGTTAGTGTTAGGGTTAGGGTTAGGGTTAGGGATAGGTTTCGGGTTAGGGTTAGGGTTCGGATTAGGATTAGGATTAGGGTCAGGGTCAGGGTCAGGGTTAGGGTTAGGGTTAGGGTTAGGGTTCTTGTTAGGGTGAGGGTTAGGGTTAGGATTCGGGTTAGGGTTAGGGTTAGGGTTCGGGTTAGGGTTAGGGTTAGGTTGGGGATTAGGGTTAGTTTTAGGGTCAGGGTCAGGGTCAGGGTCAGGTTCAGGTTCAGTGTCAGGGTCAGGGTCAGGGTCAGGGTCAGTGTCAGGGTTCGGGTTAGGATTAGGGTTAGGGTTAGGTTGTGGGTTAGTGTTAGGGTAAGATTTCGGGTTAGGGTTAGGTTTCGGGTTAGGTTTAGGGTGAGGTTCAGGGTCAGGGTCAGGGTCAGGGTCAGGTTCAGGGTCAGGGTTAGGGTTAGGGTTAGGGATAGGGTTAGGGTTAGGTTTAGGGTTAGGGAATTCCCCAGGCATCAACGTTTTTTTAAATGCTTTTCCTATTTTTTTTATGTTTGCGGAATCGGCTGCCCAGTGGTCAAGAGTATTCTAACACCCTTCAGAGCTCAGGAGCTCAGGTGGCGCTACCATTTTGCTCAGGCTTAGGAAGCGATAGGTCGTAGGTGCGAGGCCAGGCTCAAGACTGAAGCTAGGTTCAGAAATAGGGCCAGGGAGGAGGCGGGAGCTAGGAGCAGGTTGAGAGCAAGGAAATGCGAGATTGTTTTGGCCGGATCTGGTCGAGATTTACTTTAGATTTTTTTTTTCCGTGTTTGGGTTTTGGATTTTGGAATTATTTATTTATTTATTTATTTATTTATTTATTTCACTTTCAGGTCAGCGCCAGATTCTTGGTTCACTTCCGGGTTAAGGTTAGGGTTAGGGTTAGGGTTAGGGTTACGGTTAGGGATAGGTTTCGGGTTAGGGTTAGGGTTCGGATTAGGGTTAGGATTAGGATCAGGGTGAGGGTCAGGGTTAGGGTTAGGGTTAGGGTTAGGGTTAGGGTTCTTATTAGGGTTAGGGTTAGGGTTAGGTTTCGGGTTTGGGTTAGAGTTAGGGTGAGGGTTAGGGTTAGGGTTAGGGTTAGGTTTGGGTTTAGGGTTAGTGTTAGGGTCAGGGTCAGGGTCAGGGTCAGGTTCAGGGTCAGTGTCAGGGTCAGGGTCAGGGTCAGGGTCAGGGTTCGGGTTAGGATTAGGGTTAGGGTTAGGTTTAGGTTTAGGGTTAGGGTAAGGTTTCGGGTTACGGTTAGGGTTCGGGTTAGGTTTAGGGTTAGGGTCAGGGTCAGGGTCAGAGTCAGGGTTAGGGTTAGGGTTAGGGTTAGGTTTAGTGTCAGGGTCAGGGTCAGGTTCAGGGTCAGGGTCAGGGTCAGGGTTAGGGTTAGGGTTAGGGTTAGGGTTAGGTTTATGTTTAGGGAATTCCCCAGGCATCAACGTTTTTTTAAATATTTTTTTCCTATTTTTTTTTATGTTTGCGGAATCGGCTGCCCAGTGGTCAAGAGTATTCTAACAACCTTCAGAGCTCAGCAGCTCAGGTGGCGCTACCTTTTTGTTCAGGCTTAGGAAGTGATAGGTCGCAGGTACGAGGCCAGGCTCAGGACTGAAGCTAGGTTCAGAAATAGGGCCAGGGAGGAGGCGGGAGCTAGGAGCAGTTTGAGAACAAGGAAATCGGAGATTGTTTTCGCCGGATCTGGCCGAGATTGACTTTAGATTTTTTTTTTCCCGAATTTGGGTTTTTGATTTTGGGATTATTTATTAATTTATTTATTTATTTATTTCACTTCCGGGTCAGCGCAAGATTCTTGGTTCACTTCCGGATTAGGGTTAGGGTTAGGGTTCGTGTTAGGGTTACGGTTAGGGTAAGGGTTACGGTAGGTTTCGTGTTAGGGTTAGGGTTAGGGTTAGGTTTAGGGTCAGGGTTAGGGTTAGGGTTAGGGTTAGGGTTAGGGTCAGGGTCAGTGTCAGGGTCAGGGTCAGGTTCAGGGTTCGGGTTAGGGTTAGGGTTAGGGAATTACCCAGGTATCAAGGTTTTTTAAATATTTTTTTCCTATTTTTTTTTAAGTTTGCGGAATCGGCCGCCCAGTGGTCAAGATTATTATAACACCCTTCAGAGCTCAGCAGCTCAGGTGGCGCTAGCGTTAGGCTCAGGCTTAGGAAGCGATAGGTCGTAGGTTCGAAGCCAGGCCCAGGACTGAGGCTACGTTCAGGAATAGGGCCAGGGAGGAGGTAGGAGCTAGGAGCAGGTTGAGAACAAGGAAATCCAAGTTTGTTTTGGCCGGATCTGGCACAGTTTGAATTTAGATTTTTTTTTTCCCGAGTTTGGGTTTTTGATTTTGAAATTATTTATTTATTTATTTTTTTATTTCACTTCCAGGTCAGCGCCAGATTCTTGGTTCACTTCCGGGTTAAGGTTAGGGTTAGTGTTAGGGTTAGGGTTAGGGTTAGGGATAGGTTTCGGGTTAGGGTTAGGGTTCGGATTAGGATTAGGATTAGGGTCAGGGTCAGGGTCAGGGTTAGGGTTAGGGTTAGGGTTAGGGTTCTTGTTAGGGTGAGGGTTAGGGTTAGGATTCGGGTTAGGGTTAGGGTTAGGGTTCGGGTTAGGGTTAGGGTTAGGTTGGGGATTAGGGTTAGTTTTAGGGTCAGGGTCAGGGTCAGGGTCAGGTTCAGGGTCAGTGTCAGGGTCAGGGTCAGGGTCAGGGTCAGTGTCAGGGTTCGGGTTAGGATTAGGGTTAGGGTTAGGTTGTGGGTTAGGGTTAGGGTAAGGTTTCGGGTTAGGGTTAGGTTTCGGGTTAGGTTTAGGGTGAGGTTCAGGGTCAGGGTCAGGGTCAGGGTCAGGTTCAGGGTCAGGGTTAGGGTTAGGGTTAGGGATAGGGTTAGGGTTAGGTTTAGGGTTAGGGAATTCCCCAGGCATCAACGTTTTTTTAAATGCTTTTCCTATTTTTTTTATGTTTGCGGAATCGGCTGCCCAGTGGTCAAGAGTATTCTAACACCCTTCAGAGCTCAGGAGCTCAGGTGGCGCTACCATTTTGCTCAGGCTTAGGAAGCGATAGGTCGTAGGTGCGAGGCCAGGCTCAAGACTGAAGCTAGGTTCAGAAATAGGGCCAGGGAGGAGGCGGGAGCTAGGAGCAGGTTGAGAGCAAGGAAATGCGAGATTGTTTTGGCCGGATCTGGTCGAGATTTACTTTAGATTTTTTTTTTCCGTGTTTGGGTTTTGGATTTTGGAATTATTTATTTATTTATTTATTTATTTATTTATTTCACTTTCAGGTCAGCGCCAGATTCTTGGTTCACTTCCGGGTTAAGGTTAGGGTTAGGGTTAGGGTTAGGGTTACGGTTAGGGATAGGTTTCGGGTTAGGGTTAGGGTTCGGATTAGGGTTAGGATTAGGATCAGGGTGAGGGTCAGGGTTAGGGTTAGGGTTAGGGTTAGGGTTAGGGTTCTTATTAGGGTTAGGGTTAGGGTTAGGATTCAGGTTAGGGTTAGGGTTAGGGTTAGGGTTCGGGTTAGGGTTAGCGTTAGGTTTGGGTTTAGGGTTAGTGTTAGGGTCAGGGTCAGGGTCAGGGTCAGGTTCAGGGTCAGTGTCAGGGTCAGGGTCAGGGTCAGGGTCAGGGTTCGGGTTAGGATTAGGGTTAGGGTTAGGTTTAGGTTTAGGGTTAGGGTAAGGTTTCGGGTTACGGTTAGGGTTCGGGTTAGGTTTAGGGTTAGGGTCAGGGTCAGGGTCAGAGTCAGGGTTAGGGTTAGGGTTAGGGTTAGGTTTAGTGTCAGGGTCAGGGTCAGGTTCAGGGTCAGGGTCAGGGTTAGGGTTAGGGTTAGGGTTAGGGTTAGGGTTAGGTTTATGTTTAGGGAATTCCCCAGGCATCAACGTTTTTTTAAATATTTTTTTCCTATTTTTTTTTATGTTTGCGGAATCGGCTGCCCAGTGGTCAAGAGTATTCTAACAACCTTCAGAGCTCAGCAGCTCAGGTGGCGCTACCTTTTTGTTCAGGCTTAGGAAGTGATAGGTCGCAGGTACGAGGCCAGGCTCAGGACTGAAGCTAGGTTCAGAAATAGGGCCAGGGAGGAGGCGGGAGCTAGGAGCAGTTTGAGAACAAGGAAATCGGAGATTGTTTTCGCCGGATCTGGCCGAGATTGACTTTAGATTTTTTTTTTCCCGAATTAGGGTTAGGGTTCGTGTTAGGGTTACGGTTAGGGTAAGGATTACGGTAGGTTTCGTGTTAGGGTTAGGATTAGGGTTAGGGTTAGGGTTAGGGTTAGTGTTAGGGTCAGGGTCAGTGTCAGGGTCAGGGTCAGGTTCAGGGTTCGGGTTAGGGTTAGGGTTAGGGAATTACCCAGGCATCAAGGTTTTTTAAATATTTTTTTCCTATTTTTTTTTAAGTTTGCGGAATCGGCCGCCCAGTGGTCAAGAGGATTATAACACCCTTCAGAGCTCAGCAGCTCAGGTGGCGCTAGCGTTAGGCTCAGGCTTAGGAAGCGATAGGTCGTAGGTTCGAGGCCAGGCCCAGGACTGAGGCTACGTTCAGGAATAGGGCCAGGGAGGAGGTAGGAGCTAGGAGCAGGTTGAGAACAAGGAAATCCAAGTTTGTTTTGGCCGGATCTGGCACAGTTTGAATTTAGATTTTTTTTTTCCCGAGTTTGGGTTTTTGATTTTGAAATTATTTATTTATTTATTTATTTATTTCACTTCCAGGTCAGCGCCAGATTCTTGGTTCACTTCAGGGTTAGGGTTAGGGTTAGGGTTAGGGTTCGTGTTAGGGTTAGGGTTAGGGTAAGGGTTACGGTTAGGTTTCAGGTTAGGATTAGGGTAGGGTTAGGGTTAGGGTTCGTGTTAGGGTTAGGGTTAGGGTAAGGGTTACGGTTAGGTTTCGGGTTATTGTTAGGGTTAGGGTTCGGGTTAGGGTTAGGGTGAGGGTCAGGGTTAGGGTCAGGGTTAGGGTCAGGGTCAGGGTCAGGGTCAGGGTCAGGGTCAGTTTCAGGGTTCGGGTTAGGGTTAGGGTTAGGGAATTCCCCAGCATCAAGGTTTTTTTAAATATTTTTTTCCTATTTTCTTTTATGTTTGCGGAATCGGCGGCCCAGTGGTCAAGAGTATTCTAACACCCTTCAGAGCTCAGCAGCTCAGGTGGCGCTAGCGTTAGGCTCAGGCTTAGGAAGCGATAGGTCATACGTTCGAGGCCAGGCCCAGGACTGAGGCTACGTTCAGGAATAGGGCCAGGGAGGAGGCAGGAGCTAGGAGCAGTTTGAGAACAAGGAAATCCGAGTTTGTTTTGGCCGGATCTGGCCGAGATTGACTTTAGATTTTTCTTTTTTTTCCCGAGTTTGGGTTTTGGATTTTGGAATTACTTATTTATTTATTTATTTATTTATTTATTTATTTATTTCACTTTCAGGTCAGCGCCAGATTCTTGGTTCACTTCCGGGTTAAGGTTAGGGTTAGGGTTAGGGTTAGGGTTACGGTTAGGGATAGGTTTCGGGTTAGGGTTAGGGTTCGGATTAGGGTTAGAATTAGGGTCAGGGTCAGGGTCAGGGTTAGGGTTAGGGTTAGGGTTAGGGTTAGGGTTAGGGTTAGAGTACTTATTAGGGTTAGGGTTAGGGTTAGGATTCGGGTTAGGGTTAGGGGTAGGGTTCGGGTTCGGGTTAGGCTTAGGGTTAGGTTTGGGGTTAGGGTTAGTGTTAGGGTCAGGGTCAGGGTCAGGGTCAGGGTCAGGGTTCGGGTTAGGATTAGGGTTAGGGTTAGGTTTAGGGTTAGGGTTAGGGTAAGGTTTCGCGTTAGGGTTAGGGTTCGGGTTAGGTTTAGGGTTAGGGTCAGGGTCAGGGTCAGGGTCAGGGTTAGGGTTAGGGTTAGGGTTAGGTTTAGTGTCAGGGTCAGGGTCAGGTTCAGGGTCAGGGTTAGGGTTAGGGTTAGGGTTAGGGTTAGGGTTAGGTTTGCGTTTAGGGAATTCCCCAGGCATCAACGTTTTTTTAAATATTTTTTTCCTATTTTTTTTTATGTTTGCGGAATCGGCTGCCCAGTGGTCAAGAGTATTCTAACACCTTTCAGAGCTCAGCAGCTCAGCTGGCGCTACCTTTTTGCTCAGGCTTAGGAAGTGATAGGTCGTAGGTTTGAGGCCAGGCTCAGGACTGAAGCTAGGTTCAGAAATAGGGCCAGGGTGGAGGCGGGAGCTAGGAGCAGGTTGAGAACAAGGAAATCCGAGATTGTTTTGGCCGGATCTGGCCGAGATTGACTTTAGATTTTTTTTTTCCCAAGTTTGGGTTTTTCATTTTGGAATTATTTATGTATTTATTTATGTATTTATTTATTTATTTATTTCACTTCCGTGTCAGCGCCAGATTCTTGGTCCACTTTCGGGTTAAGGTTAGGGTTAGGGTTAGGGTTAGGGTTAGGGTTAGGGATAGGTTTCGGGTTGGGGTTAGGGTTCGGATTAGGGTTAGGATTAGGGTCATGGTCAGGGTCAGGGTTAGGGTTAGGGTTAGGGTTAGGGTTAGGGTTAGGGTTAGGATTCGGGTTAGGGTTAGGGTTAGGGTTAGGGTTCGGGTTAGGGTTAGGGTTTGGTTTGGGGTTAGGGTTAGTGTTAGGGTCAGGGTCAGGGTCAGGGTCAGGGTCAGGTTCAGGGTCAGTGTCAGGGTCAGGGTCAGGGTCAGGGTCAGGGTCAGGGTTCGGGTTAGGATTAGGGTTAGGGTTAGGTTGAGGGTTAGGGTTAGGGTAAGGTTTCGGCTTAGGGTTAGGTTTCGGGTTAGGTTTAGGGTGAGGTTCAGGGTCAGGGTCAGGGTCAGGGTCAGGTTCAGGGTCAGGGTCAGGGTAAGGTTTCGGCTTAGGGTTAGGGTTAGGTTTAGGGGTAGGATTAGGGATAGGTTTCGGGTTGGGTTTAGGGTTCGGATTAGCGTTAGGATTAGG
>JAJHUQ010000057.1:4075000-4080000 GCA_035773235.1 Eospalax fontanierii | reverse complement strand
TTAGGGTTAGGGTTAGGGTTAGGGTTAGCGTTAGGGTTAGTAGAGGTAGGCAATTAGGGTTAGTAGTAGAGGTCCTGTATGTGGCGTGCCTGGGCATGGCCAGCAGGCCACACCACCTTCTCCCCTCCTCCTCCCACTTCTCCTGGCTTCTTCTTTTTGTCAAACACTAGATTTTTGACCTAAAGTCAACTAAATCTCTCCAAACTGGTCACCCAAACACAAGAGCCTACCACCAAGAAAACTCTGTGTTTCAGCAACTTATCTGAGAGGGCTTTGTCACCTAGCAACACCCTAAACAATGTTTGCCTGGTCACTGCCTCTTGGAGTTCCAGAATCTTATGCCAAGATTCTGTGACCTCAGCACTCCTGCCCACATCAGACACCAATGACAGGAGACTGACCAATAGCACTCAGCACTCACTTGCAGAGCTCTGCGTGTCTATCATAGCTTCCGAGCAGGTGCGCCTCCCCTGGTCAAGTCATGCCAAGGTTGCTTCCCAGTCCTGCAGCTCTTGCCAGGATTGCACATGGTTACATAAATAACCAACCTCATTCTTTCTAGAAATTACCATATTATTGATATTGGATTCTTAAGTATTATAAGCTACATTTAAATCAGAAAACTACTTTGGACATCGTTTTCTATGAGGGAAAATATTTTCCTTTTTCATTGTTGCTGAATCCAATCTTTGCTCTTAAAAAAGTACAACTCAATTCTTGGGGGTGAGGCAGGAGGATTATCAGTTCAAGGCTATCCTCGGATTAGGGTATGGGTTGTGGTTAGGGTTAGGGTTAGGGTTAGGGTTAGAATTAGGGTTAGGGTTAGGTTTAGGGTTAGGGTTAGGGTTAGTGTTTGGGTTAGGGTTAGGTTTAGGGTTAGGGATACGATTAGGATTAGGGTTATGGTTTGAGTTAGGGTTAGGATTGGGGTTAGGGGTAGGGTTACGGTTAGGGTTAGGGTGTGAGTTTAGTTTAGCTTTAGGTTTAGGGTTTCCGTTTGGGTTAGGGTGAGTGTTAGGGTTAGGGTTAGGGTTAGTGTTAAGTTCAGTGTTACGTTTTGGGTTTGGTTTATGGTTAGGTATAGGGTTAGGGTGTCTGTTTGTATTAGAGTTAGGGTTAGGGTTAGTGTTAGGGTTAGGGTTTGGGTTAGGTTTATGTACAGGTTTAGTGTTCGGGTTTAGGGTTAGGGTTAGGGTTAGGGTTAGTGTTAGGTTCAGGGTTAGGGTTAAGGTTTGGGTTAGGGTTGTGTTTAGGGATAGGGTTAGTTTTATGGGTTCGGTTAGAGTTAGGGTTAGGGTTAGGGTTAGGATTAGGCTTAGGGTTAGTGTTTGGGTTTGGGATAGGGTTAGGGTTTGGGTTAGGGTTAGGTTTAGGGTTAGGGTTTGGGTTAGGTTTAGGTTTAGGTTTAATGTTTGGGTTAGGGTTAGGGTTAGGGTTAGGGTTAGGGTTAGGATTTGGGTTTGGATTAGGGTTAGGGTTAGGGTTTCGGTTAGTGTTAGGTTTTGTGTTACTGTTAGGTTTAGGGGTAGGCTTTGGTATAGGGTTAGGTTTAGCGTTAGGGTTTGGGTTACGGTTAGGTTTAGGGTCAGGGTTTGGTTGATTGTTAGGCTTAGGTTTAGTGTTAGGGTTAGGGTTAGGGTTAGGGTTTGGTTTAGTGTTAGGTATAGGGTTAGCGTTAGGGTTAGGGTTACGGTTACAGTTAGAGTTTGGGTTAGGGTTAGGGTTAGGGTTAGGGTTAGAATTAGGGTTAGGGTTAGGGTTAGGGTTTGAGTTAGGGTTAGGGTTAGGGTTAGGTTTAGGGTTTCCGTTTGGGTTAGGGTGAGTGTTAGGGGTAGGGTTAGGGTTAGGGTTAGGATTAGGGTTTGGGTTTGGGTTAGGGTTAGGGTTAGGGTTAGGTTAGGGTTAGGGTTTGTGTTAGGGTTAGGGTTAGGGTTAGGGTTACGGTCAGGGTTTGGGTTAGGGTTAGTGTTACGAGTAGGTTCATGGTTTGGGTGAGGGTTACGGTTATGTTTTGGGTTTGGGTTGGGGTATGGGTTAGGGTTAGGGTTAGGGTTTGAGTTACAGTTAGGGTTAGGGTTTGGGTTACTGTTAGGGTTAGGGTTAGGTTAGGGTTTGGGTTTGGTTTAGGGTTAGGGTTAGATTTAGGGTTTGGGTTAGGGTTAGTGTTAGGGTTTTGGTTAGTGTTAGGGTTATTGTCAGGGTTTGGGAGGGTTAGGGTGTGCATTTGGGTTAGGGTTAGCTTTAGGGTTAGGGTTAGGTTTAGGGATAGTGTTATGGTTTGGATTCTGGTTATGGTTAGGGTTTGGTTTACGGTTAGGGTTAGGGTTAGTGTTTGGGTTTGGGTTAGGATTAGGGTTAAGGTTAGGGTTAGGGTTTGTGTTTGGTTTAGGGTTAGGGTTAGGGTTAGGGTTTGGGTTAGATTTAGTGTTAGGGTTTGGGTTATTGTTAAGTTCAGTGTTAGGGTTTGGGTTTGGTTTAGGGTTATGTATAGGGTTAGTGTTTGAGTTTGGATTAGAGTTAGGGTTAGGGTTAGTGTTAGGGTTATGGTTTGGTTTAGGTTTATGTTCAGGTTTAGTATTCGGTTTTAGGGTTAGGGTTAGGGTCAGGTTTAGGGTTAAGGTTTGGGTTATGGTTGTGTTTAGGGATAGGGTTATGTTTATGGGTTCCGTTAGGGTTAGGGTTAGGATTAGGCTTAGGGTTAGTGTTTGGGTTTGGGTTATGATTAGGGTTTGTGTTAAGGTTAGGTTTAGGGTTAGGGTTTGGGCTAGGGTTAGGTTTAGGGTTAGGGTTTGGGTTAGGGTTAGGTTTAGGGTTAATGTTTGGGTTAGCGTTAGGGTTAGGGTTTGGGTTAGGGTTAGGATTATGGTTATGGTTATGGTTTGGGTTAGTTTTAGGTTTAGGGTTAGGGTTTAGGTTAGGTTTAGGTTTAGTGTTAATATTTGGGTTAGGGTTAGGGTTAGGGTTAGGGTTTGGGTTTGGGTTAGGGTTAGGGTTAGGGTTTGTGTTAGTGTTACGTTTAGGGTTAGGGTTTGGGCTAGGGTTAGGGTTAGGTTTAGGGTTAATATTTGGGTTATGGTTAGGTTTAGTCTTAGGGTTAGGGTTAGAGTTAGGTTTAGGTTTAATGATTGGGTTAGGGTTAGGGTTAGGTATAGGGTTAGTTTTAGGTTAGGTTTAGGATTAGGGTTTGGGTTAGGGTTAGGGTTAGCGTTAGGGTTAGTAGAGGTAGGCAATTAGGGTTAGTAGTAGAGGTCCTGTATGTGGCGGGCCTGGGCATGGCCAGCAGGCCACACCACCTTCTCCCCTCCTCCTCCCACTTCTCCTGGCTTCTTCTTTTTGTCAAACACTAGATTTTTGACCTAAAGTCAACTAAATCTCTCCAAACTGGTCACCCAAACACAAGAGCCTACCACCAAGAAACCTCTGTGTTTCAGCAACTTATCTGAGAGGGCTTTGTCACCTAGCAACACCCTAAACAATGTTTGCCTGGTCACTGGCTCTTGGAGTTCCAGAATCTTATGCCAAGATTCTGTGACCTCAGCACTCCTGCCCACATCAGACACCAATGACAGGAGACTGACCAATAGCACTCAGCACTCACTTGCAGAGCTCTGCCTGTCTATCATAGCTTCCGAGCAGGTGCGCCTCCCCTGGTCAAGTCATGCCATGGTTGCTTCCCAGTCCTGCAGCTCTTGCCAGGATTGCACGTGGTTACATAAATAACCAACCTCATTCTTTCTAGAAATTACCATATTATTGATATTGGATTCTTAAGTACTATAAGCTACATTTAAATCAGAAAACTACTTTGGACATCGTTTTCTATGAGGGAAAATATTTTCCTTTTTCATTGTTGCTGAATCCAATCTTTGCTCTTAAAAAAGTACAACTCAATTCTTGGGGGTGAGGCAGGAGGATTATCAGTTCAAGGCTATCCTCGGATTAGGGTATGGGTTGTGGTTAGGGTTAGGGTTAGGGTTAGGGTTAGAATTAGGGTTAGGGTTAGGTTTAGGGTTAGGGTTAGGGTTAGTGTTTGGGTTAGGGTTAAGTTTATGGTTAGGGATACGATTAGGATTAGGGTTATGGTTTGAGTTAGGGTTAGGATTAGGGTTAGGAATAGGGTTACGGTTAGGGTTACGGTGTGGGTTTAGTTTAGGTTTAGGTTTAGGGTTTCCGTTTGGGTTAGGGTGAGTGTTAGGTTTAGGGTTAGGGTTAGTGTTAGGATTAGGGTTTGGGTTTGGGTTAGGGTTAGTGTTAGGGTTAGGGTTAGGGTTAGGGTTAGGGTTTAGGTTAGGTTTAGGGTGAGGGTTTTCCATAAGTTTAGGATTTGGGTTAAGGTTAGGTTTAGGATTAGCTTAGGGTTAGGGTTAGGGTTAGGGTTAGCATTTGGCTTAGGGTTAAGTTTAGTTTAAGGTTAGGGTTATAGTTTGGGTTCGGGTTAGGGTTAGGGTTAGGGTTACGGTTAGGGTTACGGTTAGAGTTTGGGTTAGGGTTACGGTTTGGGTTAGGGTTTGGGTTTGGGTTAGGGTTAGGGTTCGGGTTTGTGTTAGTGTTACGTTTAGGGTTAGGGTTTGGGCTACGGTTAGGGTTAGGTTTAGGGTTAATATTTGGGTTATTATTAGGTTTAGTCTTAGGGTTAGGGTTAGGGTTAGGTTTAGGTTTTATGTTTGGTTTAGGGTTAGGGTTAGGTATAGGTTTAGTGTTAGGTTAGGTTTAGGATTAGGGTTAGGGTTAGGGTTAGGGTTAGCGTTAGGGTTAGTAGACGTAGGCAATTAGGGTTAGTATTAGAGGTCCTGTATGTGGAGGGCCTGGGCATGGCCAGCAGGCCACACCACCTTCTCCCCTCCTCCTCCCACTTCTCCTGGCTGCTGCTTTTTTCAAACACGAGATTTTTGACCTAAAGTCAACTAAATCTCTCCAAACTGGTCACCCAAACACAAGAGCCTACCACCAAGAAACCTCTGTGTTTCAGCAACTCATCTGAGAGGGCTTTGTCACCTAGC
>JAJHUQ010000057.1:4060000-4067500 GCA_035773235.1 Eospalax fontanierii | reverse complement strand
AGGGTTTGGGTTAGGGTTAGTGTTACGATTAGGTTCATGGTTTGGGTGAGGGTTACGGTTAGGTTTTGGGTTTGGGTTGGGGTATTCGTTAGGGTTAGGGTTCCGGTTTGAGTTAGGGTTAGGGTTAGGGTTTGGGTTCCTGTTAGGGTTAGGGTTAGGTTAGGGTTTGGGTTTGCTTTAGGGTTAGGGTTAGAGTTAGGGTTTGGGTTAGGGTTAGAGTTAGGGTTTAGCTTAGGGTTAGGGTTATTGTCAGGGTTTGGGTGGATTAGGGTTAGGGTTAGGGTTAGGGTGTGCATTTGGGTTAGGGTTAGGTTTAGGGTTATGGTTAGGTTTAGGGATATTGTTATGGTTTGGATTCTCGTTATGGTTAGGGTTTGGTTTAGGGTTAGGTTTAGGGTTAGGGTTTGGGTTTGGGTTAGGGTTAGGGTTAGGGTTAGGGTTAGGTTTTGTGTTAGAGTTAGGGTTAGGGTTAGGGTTAGGGTGTGCGTGTGAGTTAGGGTTAGGTTTAGCGTTAGTGTTAGGTTTAGAGTTAGTGTTAGACTGTGGATTCTGGTTATGGTTAGAGTTTGGGTTAGGGTTAGGGTTAGGTTTAGGGTTTGGGTTAGGGTTAGGATTAGGGTTAGGTTTAGTGTTTGGGTTTGGGTTAGGGTTAGGGTTAGGGTTTGGGTTAGGGTTAGAGTTAGGTTTAGGTTTAGCGTTTGGGTTAGGGTTAGGGTTTGTGTTAGGTTTAGGTTTAGGGTTAGGGTTTGGGCTAGGGTTAGGTTTGGTGTTAGGGTTTGGGTTAGGGTTAGGTTAGGCTTAATGTTTGGGTTAGGGTGAGGGTGAGGGTTTGGGGTGGGGGTAGGGTTGGGTTTAGGGCTAGGGTTTGGGTTAGGGTTAGAGTTAGGTTTAGGGTTAGGGTTAGGGTTAGGGTTAGCGTTAGGGTTAGTGTCAGGTTTAAGGTTTGGGTTTGGTTTAGTTTTAAGGTTAGGTTTTGGGATAGAGTTATGGTTTTGGGTAGGGTTAGTGTTAGGTTTTCGATTATGGTTAGGGTGAGATTTAGGGTTAGTGTTTGAGTATGGTTTAGGCTTAGGGTTGGGTTAGGGTTAGTGTAATTGTTCGGATTTAGTTTGGTTAGCGTTAGGTTTAGGGTTTGTGTTAGGGTTAGGATTAGGGTTAGGGTTTGGGTTAGGTTTAGGTTTATTGTTAGGGTTTGGTTTAGGGTTAGCTTTAGGTTTAATGTTTGGGTTAGGGTTAGGGTTAGGGTTAGGGTTTGGGTTACAGTTAGAGTTTGGGTTAGGGTTAGGTTTAGGGTTATGGATTGGGTTTGGGTTTGGGTTAGGGTTAGGGTTTGTGTTAGGGTTAGGTTTGGGGTTAGGGTTTGGGCTAGGGTTAGGTTTAGTGTTAGGGTTTGAGTTAGGGTTAGGGTTAGGTTTAGGGTTAATGTTTGGGTTATGGTTAGGGTTAGGGTTTGGTTTAGGGTTAGGGTTAGGGTTAGGGTTTGGGTTAGGGTTAGGTTTAGGGTTAATGTTTGGGTTAGGGTTAGGGTTAGGTATAGGCTTATTGTTTGGTTTAGTGTTAGGTTTAGTGTTAGGGTTAGGGTTATCGGTAGAGTTTGGGTTAGGGATATGGTTAGGGTTAGGGTTTGGGTTTGGGTTAGGTTTAGGTTTAGGGTTAATGTTTGGGTTAGAGTTAGGGTTAGGTATAGGGTTTGGGTTAGGGTTAGGTTTACGGTGTGCGTTTGGTTTTGGGTTAGGTTTAGGGTTAGGTTTAGGGATAGAGTTATGGTTTGGGTTCTGGTTCTGGGTAGGGTTTGGGTTAGGGTTATGGTTAGGGTTTGGGTTGGGTTTAAGGTTAGGGTTAGGGTTAGGGTTTGGTTTTGGGTTAGGGTTAGGTTTAGGGTTAGGGTTAGGGTTTGGGTTTGGGTAAGGATTGGGGTTAGGGTAAGGGTGAGGGCTTGGGTTACGATTAGGGTTAAGGTTTGGATTCGGGTTTGGGCTAGGGTTGGGTTTAGGATTAGAGTGTGGGTTAGGGTTAGGTTTAGGGTTAATGTTTGGGTTAGCTTTAGTGTTAGGGTTTGGGTTAGGGTTAGGGTTATGGTTATGTTTAGGGTTTGGGTTAGGTTTAGGTTTAGGGTTAGGGTTTGGGTTAGGGTTAGGTTTAGGGTTAATGTTTGGGTTACGGTTAGGGTTATGTATAGGGTTTGGGTTTGGTTTAGTGTTACGTTTACTGTTAGGGTTAGTGTTAGGGTTACAGTTAGAGTTTGGGTTAGGTTTAGGGCTGGGTTAGGGTTTGGTTTTGTGTTAGGGTTAGGTTTAGGGTTAGTGTTTGGCCTAGTATTAGGGTTAGGTTTAGTGTTAATGTTTGGGTTAGGATTAGGGTTAGGTTTAGGGTTAGGGTTTGGTTTATGGTTGGGTTCAGGCTTAGGGTTTGGGTTAAGGTTAGGTTTAGGTTTAATGTTTGGGTTAGGGTTAGGGTCAGGTATAGGGTTAGTGTTAGGTTAGGTTTAGGGTTAGGTTTAGGGTAAGGGTTAGGGTTAGGTTTAGGTTAGTAGAGGTAGACTTTGTAGTAGAGGTCCTATATGTGGAGGACCTAGGCAGGGCCAGCAGGCCACACCACCTTCTCCCCTCCTCCTCCCATCTTCTCCTGGCTGCTTCTTTTTGTAAAACACTAGAACTTTGACCTAAAGTCAACTAAATCTCTCCAAACTGGTCACCCAAACACTAGAGCCTACCACCATGAAACCTTTGTGTTTCAGCAACTCATCTGAGAGGGCTTTGTCACCTAGCAATACCCTAAACAATGCTTTGCCACGTCACTGCCTCTTGGAGTTCCAGAATCTTAGTCCAAGATTCTGTGACCTCAGCACTCCTGCCCACATCAGACACCAATGACAGGAGACTGTCCAATAGCACTCAGCACTCACTTGCAAAGCTCTGCCTGTCTATCATAGCTTCAGAGCAGTTGCTCCTCCCCTGGTCAAGTCATGCCAAGGTTAATTCCCAGTTCTGCAGCTCTTGCCAGGATTGCACGTGATTACCTAAATAACCAACCTCATTCTTTCTAGAAATTACCATATTATTGATATTGGATTTTTAAGTACTATAAGCTACATTTGAATCAGAAAACTACTTTGGACATCGTTTTCTATGAGGGAAAATATTTTCATTTTCATTGTTGCTGAATCCAATCTTTGCTCTTAAAAAAAAAACTCAACTCTTGGGGGTGAGGCAGGAGGATTATCCGTTCAAGGCTACCCTCGGATTAGGGTATGGTTTATGGTTATGGTTATGGTTAGGGTTAGGATTAGAATTAGGCTTAGGGTTAGGTTTAGGGTTAGGGTTAGGGTTAGTGTTTGGGTTAGGGTTAGGTTTAGGGTTAGGGATACGATTAGGATTAGGGTTATGGTTAGGGTTAGGGTTAGGGTTAGGATTAGGGTTAGGGTTAGGGTTAGGGTTAGTGTTAGGATTAGGGTTTGGGTTTGGGTTAGGGTTAGTGTTAGGGTTAGGGTTAGGTTTTAGGTTAGGTTTAGGGTGAGGGTTTGCGATACTTTAGGATTTTGGTTAAGGTTAGGTTTAGGATTAGGGTTTGGGTTTGGATTAGGGTTAGGTTTAGGGTTAGGGTTAGTGTTAGGGTTTGCTTTACGTTAGGATTAGGGTTAGGGTTAGGGTTAGGGTTAGGGTTTGGTTTTGAGTTAGGGTTAGGGTTAGGGTTTGGGTTAGTGTTAGGGTTAGGGTTAGGGTTAGGGTTTGGGTTTGGCTTAGGGTTAGGGTTAGAGTTAGGGTTTGGGTTAGGGTTTGGGTTAGTGTTAGGGTTTGGGTTAGGGTTAGGGTTAGGGTTAGGGTTAGGGTTAGGGTTTGTGTTAGGGTTAGGGTTAGGGTTAGGGTTAGGGTGTGCGTTTGGGTTAGGGTTAGGTTTAGGGTTAGGTTTAGGTTTAGGGATAGTGTAATAGTTTGGATTCTGGTTAGGGTTAGAGTTAGGTTTAGGGTTAGGATTAGGCTTAGGGTTTGGGTTTGGGTTAGGATTAGGGTTAGGTTTAGTGTTTGGGTTTGGGTTAGGGTTAGGGTTAGGGTTAGGGTTTCGGTTAGGTTTAGGGTTAGGGTTTGGGTTATTGTTAGGCTTAGGTTTAGGGTTACGGTTTGGGTTTGGGTCAGGGTTAGGGTTAGTGTTAAGTTCAGTTTTAGGCTTTGGGTTTGGTTTATGGTTAGGTATAGGGTTAGGGTGTCTGTTTGGATTAGAGTTAGGGTTAGGGTTAGTGTTAGGGTTAGGGTTTGGTTTAGGTTTATGTTCAGGTTTAGAGTTCGGGTTTAGGGTTAGGGTTAGGGTTAGGTTTATGTTAGGTTCAGGTTTAAGGTTAAGGATTGGGTTAGGGTTGTGTTTAGGGATAGGGTTAGGTTTATGGGTTCGGTTAGTGTTAGGGTTAAGGTTAGGGTTTGTATTAGTCTTAGGGTTAGTGATTTTGTTTGGGATAGGGTTAGGGTTTGGGTCAGGGTTAGGTTTAGGGTTAGGGTTTGGGTTAGGTTTACGTTTAGTGTTAGGGTTAGGGTTAGGGTTACAGTTAGAGTTTGGGTTAGATTTAGGGCTGGGTTAGGGTTTGGGTTTGTGTTAGGGTCAGGTTTAGGGTTAGGGTTTGGGCTAGGATTAGGGTTAGGTTTAGGGTTAATGTTTGGGTTAGGGTTAGGGTTAGGTTTAGGGTTAGGGTTTGGTTTATGTTTGGGTTCAGGCTTAGGGTTTGGGTTAGGGTTAGGTTTAGGTTTAATGTTTGGGTTAGGGTTAGGGTTAGGTATAGGGTTAGTGTTAGGTTAGATTTAGGGTTTGGTTTAGGGTAAGGGTTAGGGTTAGGGTTAGGTTAGTAGAGGTAGACTTTGTAGTAGAGGTCCTGTATGTGGAGGACCTAGGCAGGGCCAGCAGACCACACCACCTTCTCCCCTCCTCCTCCCATCTTCTCCTGGCTGCTTCTTTTTGTCAAACACTAGATCTTTGACCTAAAGTCAACTAAATCTCTCCAAACTGGTCACCCAAACACTAGAGCCTACCACCATGAAACCTCTGTGTTTCAGCAACTCATCTGAGAGGGCTTTGTCACCTAGCAATACCCTAAACAATGCTTTGCCACGTCACTGCCTCTTGGAGTTCCAGAATCTTAGTCCAAGATTCTGTGACCTCAGCACTCCTGCCCACATCAGACACCAATGACAGGAGACTGTCCAATAGCACTCAGCACTCACTTGCAAAGCTCTGCCTTTCTATCATAGCTTCAGAGCAGTTGCTCCTCCCCTGATCAAGTCATGCCAAGGTTGCTTCCCAGTCCTGCAGCTCTTGCCAGGATTGCACGTGGTTACCTAAATAAACAACCTCATTCTTTCTAGAAATTATCATATTATTGATATTGGATTTTTAAGTACTATAAGCTACATTTGAATCAGAAAACTACTTTGGACATCGTTTTCTATGAGGGAAAATATTTTCATTTTCATTGATGCTGAATCCAATCTTTGCTCTTAAAAAATACAACTCAACTCTTGGGGGTGAGGCAGGAGGATTATCCGTTCAAGGCTACCCTCGGATTAGGGTATGGTTTATGGTTACGGTTATGGTTAGGGTTAGGATTAGAATCAGGGTTAGGGTTAGGTTTAGGGTTAGGGTTAGGGATAGTGTTTGGGTTAGGGTTAGGTTTAGGGTTAGGGATACGATTAGGATTAGGGTTATGGTTTGGGTTAGGGTTAGGGTTAGGATTAGGGTTAGGGTTAGGGTTAGGGTTAGTGTTAGGATTAGGGTTTGGGTTTGGGTTAGGGTTAGAGTTAGGGTTAGGGTTAGGTTTTAGGTTAGGTTTAGGGTGAGGGTTTGCGATAAGTTTAGGATTTTGGTTAAGGTTAGGTTTAGGATTAGGGTTTGGGTTTGGATTAGGGTTAGGTTTAGGGTTAGGGTTAGTGTTAGGGTTTGCTTTGCGTTAGGATTAGGGTTAGGGTTAGGGTTAGGGTTAGGGTTTGGTTTTGGGTTAGGGTGAGGGTTAGGGTTTGGGTTAGTGTTAGGGTTAGGGTTAGGGTTAGGGTTTGGGTTTGGCTTAGGGTTAGGGTTAGAGTTAGGGTTTGGGTTAGGGTTTGGGTTAGTGTTAGGGTTTGGGTTAGGGTTAGGGTTAGGGTTAGGGTTAGGGTTAGGGCTTGTGTTAGGGTTAGGGTTAGGGTTAGGGTTAGGGTGTGCGTTTGGGTTAGGGTTAGGTTTAGGGTTAGGGTTAGGTTTAGGGATAGTGTAATAGTTTGGATTCTGGTTATGGTTATGGTTTGGGTTAGGGTTAGGATTAGGCTTAGGGTTTGGGTTTGGGTTAGGATTAGGGTTAGGTTTAGTGTTTGGGTTTGGGTTAGGGTTAGGGTTAGGGTTAGGGTTTCGGTTAGGGTTAGGGTTAGGGTTTGGGTTATTTTTAGGCTTAGGTTTAGGGTTACGGTTTGGGTTTGGGTTAGGTTTAGGGTTAGTGTTAAGTTCAGTTTTAGGCTTTGGGTTTGGTTTATGGTTAGGTATAGGGTTAGGGTGTCTGTTTGGATTAGAGTTAGGGTTAGGGTTAGTGTTAGGGTTAGGGTTTATTTTAGGTTTATGTTCAGGTGTAGTGTTCGGGTTTAGGGTTAGCGTTAGGGTTAGGTTTATGTTAGGTTCAGGTTTAAGGTTAAGGTTTGGGTTAGGGTTGTGTTGAGGGATAGGGTTAGGTTTATGGGTTCGGTTAGTGTTAGGGTTAAGGTTAGGGTTAGGATTAGTCTTAGGGTTAGTGATTGGGTTTGGGATAGGGTTAGGGTTTGGGTCAGGGTTAGGTTTAGGGTTAGGGTTTGGGTTAGGTTTACGTTTAGTGTTAGGGTTAGGGTTAGGGTTACAGTTAGAGTTTGGGTTAGATTTAGGGCTGGGTTAGGGTTTGGGTTTGTGTTAGGGTCAGGTTTAGGGTTAGGGTTTGGGCTAGGATTAGGGTTAGGTTTAGGGTTAATGTTTGGGTTAGGGTTAGGGTTAGGTTTAGGGTTAGGGTTTGGTTTATATTTGGGTTCAGGCTTAGGGTTTGGGTTAGGGTTAGGTTTAGGTTTAATGTTTGGGTTAGGGTTAGGGTTAGGTATAGGGTTAGTGTTAGTTTAGATTTAGGGTTAGGTTTAGGATAAGGGTTAGGGTTAGGGTTAGGTTAGTAGAGGTAGACTTTGTAGTAGAGGTCCTGTATGTGGAGGACCTAGGCAGGGCCAGCAGACCACACCACCTTCTCCCCTCCTCCTCCCATCTTCTCCTGGCTGCTTCTTTTTGTCAAACACTAGATCTTTGACCTAAAGTCAACTAAATCTCTCCAAACTGGTCACCCAAACACTAGAGCCTACGACCATGAAACCTCTGTGTTTCAGCAACTCATCTGAGAGGGCTTTGTCACCTAGCAATACCCTAAACAATGCTTTGCCACGTCACTGCCTCTTGGAGTTCCAGAATCTTAGTCCAAGATTCTGTGACCTCAGCACTCCTGCCCACATCAGACACCAATGACAGGAGACTGTCCAATAGCAC
>JAJHUQ010000057.1:4047500-4050000 GCA_035773235.1 Eospalax fontanierii | reverse complement strand
CTGGTCACCCAAACACTAGAGCCTACCACCATGAAACCTTTGTGTTTCAGCAACTCATCTGAGAGGGCTTTGTCACCTAGCAATACCCTAAACAATGCTTTGCCACGTCACTGCCTCTTGGAGTTCCAGAATGTTAGTCCAAGATTCTGTGACCTCAGCACTCCTGCCCACATCAGACACCAATGACAGGAGACTGTCCAATAGCACTCAGCACTCACTTCCAAAGCTCTGCCTGTCTATCATAGCTTCAGAGCAGTTGCTCCTCCCCTGGTCAAGTCATGCCAAGGTTAATTCCCAGTCCTGCAGCTCTTGCCAGGATTGCACGTGGTTACCTAAATAACCAACCTCATTCTTTCTAGAAATTACCATATTATTGATATTGGATTTTTAAGTACTATAAGCTACATTTGAATCAGAAAACTACTTTGGACATCGTTTTCTATGAGGGAAAATATTTTCATGTTCATTGTTGCTGAATCCAATCTTTGCTCTTAAAAAAAAAACTCAACTCTTGGGGGTGAGGCAGGAGGATTATCCGTTCAAGGCTACCCTCGGATTAGGGTACGGTTTATGGTTATGGTTATGGTTAGGGTTAGGATTAGAATTAGGCTTAGGGTTAGGTTTAGGGTTAGGGTTTGGGTTAGTGTTTGGGTTAGGGTTAGGTTTAGGGTTAGGGATACGATTAGGATTAGGGTTATGGTTTGGGTTAGGGTTAGGGTTAGGTTTAGGGTTAGGGTTAGGGTTAGGGTTAGTGTTAGGATTAGGGTTTGGGTTTGGGTTAGGGTTAGTGTTAGGGTTAGTTTTAGATTTTAGGTTAGGTTTAGGGTGAGGGTTTGCGATAAGTTTAGAATTTGGGTTAAGGTTAGGTTTTGGATTAGGGTTTGGGTTTGGATTAGGGTTAGGTTTAGGGTTAGGGTTAGTGTTAGGGTTTGGTTTGCGTTAGGATTAGGGTTAGGGTTTGGGTTAGGGTTAGGGTTTGGTTTTGGGTTAGGGTTAGGGTTAGGGTTTGGGTTAGTGTTAGGGTTAGGGTTAGGGTTAGGTTTTGGGTTTGGCTTAGGGTTAGGGTTAGAGTTAGGGTTTGGGTTAGGGTTTGGGTTAGTGTTAGGGTTTGGGTTAGGGTTAGGGTTAGGGTTAGGGTTTGTGTTAAGGTTAGGGTTAGGGTTAGGGTTAGGGTTTCGGTTATGGTTAGGGTTAGGGTTTGGGTTATTGTTAGGCTTAGGTTTAGGGTTACGGTTTGGGTTTAGGTTAGGGTTAGGGTTAGTGTTAAGTTCAGTGTTAGGCTTTGGGTTTGGTTTATGGTTATGTATAGGGTTAGGGTGTCTGTTTGGATTAGAGTTAGGGTTAGGGTTAGTGTTAGGGTTAGGGTTTGGTTTAGGTTTATGTTCAGGTTTAGTGTTCGGGTTTACGGTTAGGGTTAGGGTTAGGTTTATGTTAGGTTCAGGTTTAAGGTTAATGTTTGGGTTAGGGATGTGTTTAGGGATAGGGTTAGGTTTATGGTTTCGGTTAGTGTTAGGGTTAAGGTTAGGGTTAGGATTAGTCTTAGGATTAGTGATTGGGTTTGGGATAGGGTTAGGGTTTGGGTCAGGGTTAGGTTTAGGGTTAGGGTTTGCGTTAGGTTTACGTTTAGTGTTAGGGTTAGGGTTAGGGTTACAGTTAGAGTTTGGGTTAGATTTAGGGCTGGGTTAGGGTTTGGGTTTGTGTTAGGGTCAGGTTTAGGGTTAGGGTTTGGGCTAGTATTAGGGTTAGGTTTAGGGTTAATGTTTGGGTTAGGGTTAGGGTTAGGTTTAGGGTTAGGGTTTGGTTTATGTTTGGGTTCAGGCTTAGGGTTTGGGTTAGGGTTAGGTTTAGGTTTAATGTTTGGGTTAGGGTTAGGGTTAGGTATAGGGTTAGTGTTAGGTTAGATTTAGGGTTAGGTTTAGGGTAAGTGTTAGGGTTAGGGTTAGGTTAGTAGAGGTAGACTTTGTAGTAGATGTCCTGTATGTGGAGGACCTAGGCAGGGCCAGCAGACCACACCACCTTCTCCCCTCCTCCTCCCATCTTCTCCTGGCTGCTTCTTTTTGTCAAACACTAGATCTTTGACCTAAAGTCAACTAAATCTCTCCAAACTGGTCACCCAAACACTAGAGCCTACCACCATGAAACCTCTATGTTTCAGCAACTCATCTGAGAGGGCTTTGTCACCTAGCAATACCCTAAACAATGCTTTGCCACGTCACTGCCTCTTGGAGTTCCAGAATCTTAGTCCAAGATTCTGTGACCTCAGCACTCCTGCCCACATCAGACACCAATGACAGGAGACTGTCCAATAGCACTCAGCACTCACTTGCAAAGCTCTGCCTGTCTATCATAGCATCAGAGCAGTTGCTCCTCCCCTGGTCAAGTCATGGCAAGGTTGCTTCCCAGTCCTGCAGCTCTTGCCAGGATTGCACGTGGATACCTAAATAAACAACCTCATTCTTTCTAGAAATTATCGTATTATTGATATTGGATTTTTAAGTAC
>JAJHUQ010000057.1:4007500-4012500 GCA_035773235.1 Eospalax fontanierii | reverse complement strand
AGGCTTAGGCTTTGGTTTAAGGTTAGGTTTAGGTTTAATGTTTGGGTTAGGGTTAGGGTCAGGTATAGGGTTAGTGTTAGGTTAGGTTTAGGGTTAGGTTTAGGGTAAGGGTTAGGGTTAGGTTTAGGTTAGTAGAGGTAGACTTTGTAGTAGAGGTCCTATATGTGGAGGACCTAGGCAGGGCCAGCAGGCCACACCACCTTCTCCCCTCCTCCTCCCATCTTCTCCTGGCTGCTTCTTTTTGTAAAACACTAGAACTTTGACCTAAAGTCAACTAAATCTCTCCAAACTGGTCACCCAAACACTAGAGCCTACCACCATGAAACCTTTGTGTTTCAGCAACTCATCTGAGAGGGCTTTGTCACCTAGCAATACCCTAAACAATGCTTTGCCACGTCACTGCCTCTTGGAGTTCCAGAATCTTAGTCCAAGATTCTGTGACCTCAGCACTCCTGCCCACATCAGACACCAATGACAGGAGACTGTCCAATAGCACTCAGCACTCACTTGCAAAGCTCTGCCTGTCTATCATAGCTTCAGAGCAGTTGCTCCTCCCCTGGTCAAGTCATGCCAAGGTTAATTCCCAGTTCTGCAGCTCTTGCCAGGATTGCACGTGGTTACCTAAATAACCAACCTCATTCTTTCTAGAAATTACCATATTATTGATATTGGATTTTTAAGTACTATAAGCTACATTTGAATCAGAAAACTACTTTGGACATCGTTTTCTATGAGGGAAAATATTTTCATTTTCATTGTTGCTGAATCCAATCTTTGCTCTTAAAAAAAAAACTCAACTCTTGGGGGTGAGGCAGGAGGATTATCCGTTCAAGGCTACCCTCGGATTAGGGTATGGTTTATGGTTATGGTTATGGTTAGGGTTAGGATTAGAATTAGGCTTAGGGTTAGGTTTAGGGTTAGGGTTAGGGTTAGTGTTTGGGTTAGGGTTAGGTTTAGGGTTAGGGATACGATTAGGATTAGTGTTATGGTTTGGGTTAGGGTTAGGGTTAGGATTAGGGTTAGGGTTAGGGTTAGGGTTAGTGTTAGGATTAGGGTTTGGGTTTGGGTTAGGGTTAGTGTTAGGGTTAGGGTTAGGTTTTAGGTTAGGTTTAGGGTGAGGGTTTGCGATACTTTAGGATTTTGGTTAAGGTTAGGTTTAGGATTAGGGTTTGGGTTTGGATTAGGGTTAGGTTTAGGGTTAGGGTTAGTGTTAGGGTTTGCTTTACGTTAGGATTAGGGTTAGGGTTAGGGTTAGGGTTAGGGTTTGGTTTTGGGTTAGGGTTAGGGTTAGGGTTTGGGTTAGTGTTAGGGTTAGGGTTAGGGTTAGGGTTTGGGTTTGGCTTAGGGTTAGGGTTAGAGTTAGGGTTTGGGTTAGGGTTTGGGTTAGTGTTAGGGTTTGGGTTAGGGTTAGGGTTAGGGTTAGGGTTAGGGTTAGGGTTTGTGTTAGGGTTAGGGTTAGGGTTAGGGTTAGGGTGTGCGTTTGGGTTAGGGTTAGGTTTAGGGTTAGGGTTAGGTTTAGGGATAGTGTAATAGTTTGGATTCTGGTTATGGTTATGGTTTGGGTTAGGGTTAGGATTAGGCTTAGGGTTTGGGTTTGGGTTAGGATTAGGGTTAGGTTTAGTGTTTGCGTTTCGGTTAGGGTTAGGGTTAGGGTTAGGGTTTCGTTTAGGTTTAGGGTTAGGGTTTGGGTTATTGTTAGGCTTAGGTTTAGGGTTACGGTTTGGGTTTGGGTCAGGGTTAGGGTTAGTGTTAAGTTCAGTTTTAGGCTTTGGGTTTGGTTTATGGTTAGGTATAGGGTTAGGGTGTCTGTTTGGATTAGAGTTAGGGTTAGGGTTAGTGTTAGGGTTAGGGTTTGGTTTAGGTTTATGTTCAGGTTTAGTGTTCGGGTTTAGGGTTAGGGTTAGGGTTAGGTTTATGTGAGGTTCAGGTTTAAGGTTAAGGTTTGGGTTAGGGTTGTGTTTAGGGATAGGGTTAGGTTTATGGGTTCGGTTAGTGTTAGGGTTAAGGTTAGGGTTTGTATTAGTCTTAGGGTTAGTGATTTTGTTTGGGATAGGGTTAGGGTTTGGGTCAGGGTTAGGTTTAGGGTTAGGGTTTGGGTTAGGTTTACGTTTAGTGTTAGGGTTAGGGTTAGGGTTACAGTTAGAGTTTGGGTTAGATTTAGGGCTGGGTTAGGGTTTGGGTTTGTGTTAGGGTCAGGTTTAGGGTTAGGGTTTGGGCTAGGATTAGGGTTAGGTTTAGGGTTAATGTTTGGGTTAGGGTTAGGGTTAGGTTTAGGGTTAGGGTTTGGTTTATGTTTGGGTTCAGGCTTAGGGTTTGGGTTAGGGTTAGGTTTAGGTTTAATGTTTGGGTTAGGGTTAGGGTTAGGTATAGGGTTAGTGTTAGGTTAGATTTAGGGTTAGGTTTAGGGTAAGGGTTAGGGTTAGGGTTAGGTTAGTAGAGGTAGACTTTGTAGTAGAGGTCCTGTATGTGGAGGACCTAGGCAGGGCCAGCAGACCACACCACCTTCTCCCCTCCTCCTCCCATCTTCTCCTGGCTACTTCTTTTTGTCAAACACTAGATCTTTGACCTAAAGTCAACTAAATCTCTCCAAACTGGTCACCCAAACACTAGAGCCTACCACCATGAAACCTCTGTGTTTCAGCAACTCATCTGAGAGGGCTTTGTCACCTAGCAATACCCTAAACAATGCTTTGCCACGTCACTGCCTCTTGGAGTTCCAGAATCTTAGTCCAAGATTCTGTGACCTCAGCACTCCTGCCCACATCAGACACCAATGACAGGAGACTGTCCAATAGCACTCAGCACTCACTTGCAAAGCTCTGCCTGTCTATCATAGCTTCAGAGCAGTTGCTCCTCCCCTGGTCAAGTCATGCCAAGGTTGCTTCCCAGTCCTGCAGCTCTTGCCAGGATTGCACGTGGTTACCTAAATAAACAACCTCATTCTTTCTAGAAATTATCATATTATTGATATTGGATTTTTAAGAAATATAAGCTACATTTGAATCAGAAAACTACTTTGGACATCGTTTTCTATGAGGGAAAATATTTTCATTTTCATTGATGCTGAATCCAATCTTTGCTCTTAAAAAATACAACTCAACTCTTGGGGGTGAGGCAGGAGGATTATCCGTTCAAGGCTACCCTCGGATTAGGGTATGGTTTATGGTTATGTTTATGGTTAGGGTTAGGATTAGAATTAGGGTTAGGGTTAGGTTTAGGGTTAGGGTTAGGGATAGTGTTTGGGTTAGGGTTAGGTTTAGGGTTAGGGATACGATTAGGATTAGGGTTATGGTTTGGGTTAGGGTTACGGTTAGGATTAGGGTTAGGGTTAGGGTTAGGGTTAGTGTTAGGATTAGGGTTTGGGTTTGGGTTAGGGTTAGAGTTAGGGTTAGGGTTAGGTTTTAGGTTAGGTTTAGGGTGAGGGTTTGGGATAAGTTTAGGATTTTGGTTAAGGTTAGGTTTAGGATTAGGGTTTGGGTTTGGATTAGGGTTAGGTTTAGGGTTAGGGTTAGTGTAAGAGTTTGCTTTGCGTTAGGATTAGGGTTAGGGTTAGGGTTAGGGTTAGGGTTTGGTTTTGGGTTAGGGTGAGGGTTAGGGTTTGGGTTAGTGTTAGGGTTAGGGTTAGGGTTAGGGTTTGGGTTTGGCTTAGGGTTAGGGTTAGAGTTAGGGTTTGGGTTAGGGTTTGGGTTAGTGTTAGGGTTTGGGTTAGGGTTAGGGTTAGGGTTAGGGTTAGGGTTAGGGCTTGTGTTAGGGTTAGGGTTAGGGTTAGGGTTAGGGTGTGCGTTTGGGTTAGGGTTAGGGTTTAGGGTTAGGGTTAGGGTTAGGGATAGTGTAATAGTTTGGATTCTGGTTATGGTTATGGTTTGGGTTAGGGTTAGGATTAGGCTTAGGGTTTGGGTTTGGGTTAGGATTAGGGTTAGGTTTAGGGTTAGAATTAGGGTTAGGGTTAGGTTTAGGGTGTAGGGTTAAGGTTAGTGTTTGGATTAGGATTAGGTTTAGGGTTAGCGATACGATTAGAATTAGGGTTATGTTTTGGGTTAGGGTTAGGGTTAGGATTAGGGTTTGGGTTAGGGTTAGGGTTAGGGTTATGGTGTGAGTTAGGGTTAGGTTTAGGTTTAGGGTTTCCGTTTGGGTTAGGGTGAGTGTTAGGGTTAGGGTTAGGGTTAGGGTTAGGGTTTGGGTTTGGGTTAGGGTTAGGGTTAGAGTTAGGGTTTGGGTTAGGGTTTGGGTTAGTGTTAGGGTTTGGGTTAGGGTTAGGGTTAGGGTTTGGTTTAGGGTTAGGTTTAGGGATAGTGTTATAGTTTGGATTCTGGTTATGATTAGGGTTTGGGTTAGGGTTAGGATTAGGCTTAGGGTTTGGGTTTGGGTTAGGATTAGGATTAGGTTTAGTGTTTGGGTTTGGGTTAGGGTTAGGGTTAGGGGTAGGGTTAGGGTTTGGGTTAGGGTTAGGGTTAGGGTTTGGGTTATTGTTAGGCTTAGGTTTAATGTTACGGTTTGGGTTTGGGTTAGGGTTAGGGTTAGTGTTCAGTTCAGTGTTAGGCTTTGGGTTTGGTTTATGGTTAGGTATAGGGTTAGGGTGTCTGTTTGGATTAGAGTAAGGGTAAGGGTTAGTGTTAGGCTTAGGGTTTGGTTTAGGTTTATGTTCAGGTTTAGTGTGCGGGTATAGGGTTAGGGTTAGGGATAGGTTTATGTGAGGTTCAGGTTTAAGGCTAAGGTTTGGGTTAGGGTTGTGTTTAGGGATAGGGTTAGGTTTATGGGTTCGGTTAGTGTTAGGGCTAAGGTTAGGGTTTGTATTAGTCTTAGGGTTAGTGATTTTGTTTGGGATAGGGTTAGGGTTTGGGTCAGGGTTAGGTTTAGGGTTAGGGTTTGGGTTAGGTTTACGTTTAGTGTTAGGGTTAGGGTTAGGGTTACAGTTAGAGTTTGGGTTAGATTTAGGGCTGGGTTAGGGTTTGGGTTTGTGTTAGGGTCAGGTTTAGGGTTAGGGTTTGGGCTAGGATTAG
>JAJHUQ010000057.1:3997500-4000000 GCA_035773235.1 Eospalax fontanierii | reverse complement strand
TGCAAAGCTCTGCCTGTCTATCATAGCTTCAGAGCAGTTGCTCCTCCCCTGGTCAAGTCATGCCAAGGTTAATTCCCAGTCCTGCAGCTCTTGCCAGGATTGCACGTGGTTACCTAAATAACCAACCTCATTCTTTCTAGAAATTACCATATTATTGATATTGGATTTTTAAGTACTATAAGCTACATTTGAATCAGAAAACTACTTTGGACATCGTTTTCTATGAGGGAAAATATTTTCATGTTCATTGTTGCTTAATCCAATCTTTGCTCTTAAAAAAAAAACTCAACTCTTGGGGGTGAGGCAGGAGGATTATCCGTTCAAGGCTACCCTCGGATTAGGGTACGGTTTATGGTTATGGTTATGGTTAGGGTTAGGATTAGAATTAGGCTTAGGGTTAGGTTTAGGGTTAGGGTTTGGGTTAGTGTTTGGGTTAGGGTTAGGTTTAGGGTTAGGGATACGATTAGGATTAGGGTTATGGTTTGGGTTAGGGTTAGGGTTAGGTTTAGGGTTAGGGTTAGGGTTAGGGTTAGTGTTAGGATTAGGGTTTGGGTTTGGGTTAGGGTTAGTGTTAGGGTTAGTTTTAGGTTTTAGGTTAGGTTTAGGGTGAGGGTTTGCGATAAGTTTAGAATTTGGGTTAAGGTTAGGTTTAGGATTAGGGTTTGGGTTTGGATTAGGGTTAGGTTTAGGGTTAGGGTTAGTGTTAGGGTTTGGTTTGCGTTAGGATTAGGGTTAGGGTTAGGGTTAGGGTTAGGGTTTGGTTTTGGGTTAGGGTTAGGGTTAGGGTTTGGGTTAGTGTTAGGGTTAGGGTTAGGGTTAGGTTTTGGGTTTGGCTTAGGGTTAGGGTTAGAGTTAGGGTTTGGGTTAGGGTTTGGGTTAGTGTTAGGGTTTGGGTTAGGGTTAGGGTTAGGGTTAGGGTTTGTGTTAAGGTTAGGGTTAGGGTTAGGGTTAGGGTTTCGGTTATGGTTAGGGTTAGGGTTTGGGTTATTGTTAGGCTTAGGTTTAGGGTTACGGTTTGGGTTTAGGTTAGGGTTAGGGTTAGTGTTAAGTTCAGTGTTAGGCTTTGGGTTTGGTTTATGGTTAGGTATAGGGTTAGGGTGTCTGTTTGGATTAGAGTTAGGGTTAGGGTTAGTGTTAGGGTTAGGGTTTGGTTTAGGTTTATGTTCAGGTTTAGTGTTCGGGTTTAGGGTTAGGGTTAGGGTTAGGTTTATGTTAGGTTCAGGTTTAAGGTTAATGTTTGGGTTAGGGATGTGTTTAGGGATAGGGTTAGGTTTATGGTTTCGGTTAGTGTTAGGGTTAAGGTTAGGGTTAGGATTAGTCTTAGGATTAGTGATTGGGTTTGGGATAGGGTTAGGGTTTGGGTCAGGGTTAGGTTTAGGGTTAGGGTTTGGGTTAGGTTTACGTTTAGTGTTAGGGTTAGGGTTAGGGTTACAGTTAGAGTTTGGGTTAGATTTAGGGCTGGGTTAGGGTTTGGGTTTGTGTTAGGGTCAGGTTTAGCGTTAGGATTTGGGCTAGTATTAGGGTTAGGTTTAGGGTTAATGTTTGTGTTAGGGTTAGGGTTAGGTTTAGGGTTAGGGTTTGGTTTATGTTTGGGTTCAGGCTTAGGGTTTGGGTTAGGGTTAGGTTTAGGTTTAATGTTTGGGTTAGGGTTAGGGTTAGGTATAGGGTTAGTGTTAGGTTAGATTTAGGGTTAGGTTTAGGGTAAGTGTTAGAGTTAGGGTTAGGTTAGTAGAGGTAGACTTTGTAGTAGAGGTCCTGTATGTGGAGGACCTAGGCAGGGCCAGCAGACCACACCACCTTCTCCCCTCCTCCTCCCATCTTCTCCTGGCTGCTTCTTTTTGTCAAACACTAGATCTTTGACCTAAAGTCAACTAAATCTCTCCAAACTGGTCACCCAAACACTAGAGCCTACCACCATGAAACCTCTGTGTTTCAGCAACTCATCTGAGAGGGCTTTGTCACCTAGCAATACCCTAAACAATGCTTTGCCACGTCACTGCCTCTTGGAGTTCCAGAATCTTAGTCCAAGATTCTGTGACCTCAGCACTCCTGCCCACATCAGACACCAATGACAGGAGACTGTCCAATAGCACTCAGAACTCACTTGCAAAGCTCTGCCTGTCTATCATAGCATCAGAGCAGTTGCTCCTCCCCTGGTCAAGTCATGGCAAGGTTGCTTCCCAGTCCTGCAGCTCTTGCCAGGATTGCACGTGGATACCTAAATAAACAACCTCATTCTTTCTAGAAATTATCATATTATTGATATTGGATTTTTAAGTACTATAAGCTACATTTGAATCAGAAAACTACTTTGGACATCGTTTTCTATGAGGGAAAATATTTTCATTTTCATTGATGCTGAATCCAATCTTTGCTCTTAAAAAATACAACTCAACTCTTGGGGGTGAGGCAGGAGGATTATCAGTTTAAGGCTACCCTCGGATTAGGGTATGGTTTATGGTTGTGGTTAAGGTTAGGCTTAGGGTTAGAATTAGGGTTA